>ML841876.1:0-20295 GCA_009831015.1 Picea engelmannii
TGTTGACCATCCCCTAATGGCTTCAATATTCATTGGATCTACTGCCATACCTTCTTCTTAAATAACGTGTCCCAAATAATGGATCTGCTCTTGGTAAAAAGAGCACTTACTAAGCTTGGCATAAAGCTGATGTTCCCTTAGTACTTGTAGTACCAACCTCAAGTGATGTTCATGTTCTTTTGATTTGGAATATATAAGTATGTCACCCAAGAACACTATGACAAAATTATCCAGATAATTTCTGAATATGCCATTCATTAAGCACATAAAGACAACTGGTGCATTGGTCAATCCAAATGGCACCCCTACAAATTTGTAATGCCCATAATTGGTTCTAAAATTTGGCTTACTGATGTCTTCTTCCTTAATTCTCAACTGGTGATATCCCGATCTCAAGTCTATCTTCGAAAATATATTTACTTGTCTTAGTTGATCTGAGAGGTTGTCAATTCTGGGTATATGGTATTTGTTCTTCACAATGGCTTTGTTTAGTTGTCTAAAGTCAATACATAACCTCAACGTCCCATCTTTCTTTTTCACAAAGAGAACTGGTGCTCCCTAAGGTGAAACACTTGGGCGTATGTATCCCTTATTCAACAATTCTTCTAGCTACATCTAATTTCTTTGATTCTGGTGTACTCATTCTATAAGGATTCTTTGATACTAGTGCAACTCTAGGCACTAAATCAATAGAGAAATCCATATCCCTCCTTGATGGAAATCCCGATATTTCTTGAAATACATCCTCAAACTCTTGTAATACTGGAAAAAATTCAAGGCTTGGCTCTTTAGATTGTTATGGATCCTCCACATGAGCCGCATACAATTGACATCCTTTCCTGAAACATATCTCCAGTTGTAAGGCTAAAATATCCCTTATAGAAATGGGTCTTGGAATTCCTTTTACAATGCTCTGTTTTCCTTCTTCATCAAGACATGTAAATGTCTTGTTATGAAAATCTAGGACAACTTGATGCTTGTCCAACCAATCCATTTCCATTAGGATATCATAAGATCCTAATGGTATGATATTCAAATCAACATTAGTACTCACTCCATTCAGATTTATTTGGCAATCTTTGACAGTCTCATTGATCCTTCTTTTGGTTACAATGACTAGCTCAACCAAACATGATTTTTCAAGATTTCTTTTCTCCAAATGAAATATGTCCACTATTTTAGGATCAATGTGACTATGGATTGCTCCTGAATCGATAAAAATAACAACATGTTGATTAATGATCTTACCTTCCACCTCAATCATATTGGATTGGTGTCCTGCTTGTCGATCTTCCAAGGCTGCATATATTCTTGGAATACTTATTCCCATGTCTTCTATTGTAGTAGCTTCTTGTATGTTTTGCAATGTCCACATATTGTCTTCTCTATGAGGGAAATCCTTGTACATGTGATCTTATTTACATCCCCAACATTTTATTGGTGGTCTTCCCCTTTTTCTCAAGGAGTCTTCCCTCTTGGATTCATTCTTAACACGATGATCTTGTTGATTTGTATTAGGATTGTTTATGTTGAAAGGGTGTTTGAATCCCTTCCTTCTTTGATCATATTTCTCCTTCTTCTTATCCTTCCAATATTTATGCAAGGATTCTCTACCCTTGCCTTTCTCACACATGTACTTATCCTTTCTAATGCTCTCTGTCAAAGTTCTAGACTCATCATATTGAATCTTATCTTTATAGAATTACGGAATTCCACTTAGAAACCTTTGTATCTTCACCTTTTCATCCTTGATAAACCCCACATACTTCAACAATCCCAAGAAATTATTTTCATATTTTCAAATGGTCATGCTCCCTAACCTGAGTTCAAAGAACTCTTGCATCTTCTTGTCATAATAATGCTCTGAAATATAGTCCCATTGAAAATATTTCTTGAACTACTTCCAAGTGTTCCGATTCTCTTTAATGTATTCAATTTGCTTCAATTTATCCCACCACATAACAACTTTTCCACGCAAATGGTATGTGGCAATCCTGGCTTCTAGCTTGGATGAGAAGTTGTGCAACTAAAAATACTTCTTGATTCCAACCAATCGAGCTTCAACATCATCTTCCCTTTCTCATTCACCATCAAAGGATGATGGTTTAAGCTTCCTAAGCTCTCCTTGCAAACTATCCAACTCATATATTTTTCTTTAATGCCTAACAACAAACACTTCTGGCCTACTCCTTGACTCTTCATATGCATAAAAATTTCTAGCTGAGTGAACAGGTGACTAATCTCTTTGAGTCCTACTATCACTTCTTGAGCGATAGGGCCTTCTATAGTTATCTCTCCTTTCCTAATTTTTTTCTTCTTCCTCATGTCTTAGACCTAATACATTCTCCACCTGCCTCTGCAACTGATTTAGGATTTACATCATCTAAGCATTTATTTGGTTTTGTTCTCTCATCATCTTCTCATTGTCTTATTTGTAACTCTGCACTTCCACTCTTAGGCTTCTCATAGTCTCCTCCAATGTTGTTGGATCCACTTTGCTCATGTGTCCATTAGATTATGTCTCTGGATTACCAACACTGATATGTTGGCCTTTGGATTCTCTCTCATGACTAAAGGATTCTTCTACATATTCCATGACTCTAATTTGTAATCCTATCTTGAATTTATATGCTTATATCTCTTAATTATGCAAAATGCGCAAGCAACCATTTTGTTAGAGTTAGGCATATTATACAAAAGAAATTTATTAGTTAAGGCCACAAGTGATTCTTATTCTCAATTTATAAAAAATTATATCATAGTTCTCCAACTTCTAATAATCCCAGATAAATATCCTATGAATTATCTTTCCAATGACTATTCCCATGCCTCAATTTGATCTCTAAGCTGAAAGTTATGGCCTCCTTAAACATGCCCCTTTTCTTCCCCAAATTATAATTATTGTGAAATTTCTGTCAATTAACGTTAATTTTATTGTCTCTTCACTACCAATTATGCCCAGAATCCATATATGGACCTTTCCACAATCCCGGATCCCTGGATTCTCCGCTACCTAGATGGTAAAGTTCCACGGGTCAAGGCTCCTTCATCCAGATATGGCCTCCCATTGACTACTCGTGCAATGTTTTTCCTGGACGTCTCATATTTGCGGATGATTAAGGGTTCTATTGCAAGGTTCCATTCCTAATCTTCAAGGTGCAATGAATCCAACATTCAACCCTCCACAACAACAACAAATGAAAATCCCTTTGTATGTCTGGATGTTCGGGTGGTCTTGGTTCCATCCGACTAGGTTCCACCTATACCAGACTACCACACGACATCTGATCATTCATCCACCTCCACTAGTACGCTTCCAATGAAATGCGTGCACCTGTCCTTCCACGTGAGATTTCCAACTGTTCATGCCATACGAGGTTCATAACACTTGTCATCAATGTCAAGACAACGTGTCCATCTGCCTTCCACCTCGACTCATGGTTCCACCCCGCTTGGTTCCACATTTGGTCTTTCTCTCCACGACCTGCTACCGTGGCCTACTGACAAGTACATTATTGATGTGGTAATGGTTGACATGGCATCTATAATTCATATCTTTGCAAAAGACCAATTTAAAAGAAATCTAGATCTGCCCCTTAACAATAACTTCGCCTCAAGGGACTCCAGATTCCTAGATGTCAATGCCCCACATCCGACATTTGTCCCTCTACAACATCAAACACTTGTAAGGACCATCAGATACTCGGATGCCTGAATTTCCAAGCCCCGCATCCGACATCATCCCATCCATACTTCTTTGATACCCCATATATCTTCCCATCTGGACATCTCCAACACTCCGGATATCAACCCATCTGGACCTTTGACTCAATGAACAAACCTACATGTATTCTCAATCAGATGGTGGAGGTCAATGAAATATCAATGATCGAGATCCTTTCGACCTTGACGACTTGCCCGATCAATAATGGAGGGGGGTCCAAAATACGGGTCACGTTGGTTTCGATGTGCATGAGGTGGAAGCCACCTATTAGGTTGCCTCCTGGTGGTTTTCAAAACCACCAAGGGACTCCCCCTCCAAAACCATCCAACATGTGGTTTTCAATTTGGTGCCTCTTCCAACGTGGCTCCCATTTGACCTGCTAGGCTTGCCACTCTACCATCATGGCATGCCATCATGGACCACTGATGTGTCCCTTCTGTTGACATGGCATTCATCATAGTATGATGACATGGCATACTGACTCATCTTGCTAACATGCCTTTGTACTCTGACATGGCACCTAATGATTTTTGTTGCTGATGTGGTAAGTCACTCATATGTCAATGTGACATGACGACATGGCATATGACTTTCTTAACTTTTGTATATGACATCTGATCCCCTCTTCAATAATATCCTACCTTAGGGGGCCACTGGATTCTTGAATGCTCGAATTCCAATGCTCTGCATCCGAAATCCATCCCCTTCCACGACAACTCATCTTGCGAGACCCACGGATGCCAAGATCCCACATCTGACATCCGACCCATTTCGATAACGAGTCACCTTGAGTAGCTCTATATGTCTGGATGCTCTGGTATACATCTGACATTTGGCCCATTTAAAGGGACTTCACCCCGAGGGACTCTGAATACCCGAATATCCATATGTCACCCCCCCACCCCTGCTACTCATTGTTGGTATATCCAACGACTCACGACCAGGGAGGAAATTATCTGATGGTTCTGGTTGACAACGGTTCTAACATAGTTCTGCACTGCATATCTGAGATCTAGGACTCTGTTAAATGTCTCGATGCTTGGTCCTCCAGATCCCCATATTCCTGGATGTCCTGTTGTTTTGAATACAAAGAAACCTCTGCATGGTTCCTACAGGTCATGGTTCCACTTCCAAACTTGGGGCACAAAGGAATCCAACATCCGACCCTCCACAACAACCACAAACGCAAGGACCTCTAGATGTCTGGATACCCGAATGTTTGTCATGATGACCCACCTCCATGGCCCTGCCACAGGAACAAAACTGCCATCGTGGCTCCACATCATCCACCAAGTCACCCTACCACATGGATCCCCATCATTTTGACGTCACGGTACTAAAAAATATTCTAAATTTTCTAAATTTTCCAATTTTAGGAAAAAAATTATTTGGTTTCTAAGAAACGATTTGGCCACCCAACACCCTGCTAGCTCGGTCCCCCTGTGCAAAATAAAATATTCAACATGTAATCGGCCTATGCAGCCCAAGTGCTACAAACCTTGGCTCTGATAAAAACCTATGACACACCCCACTACGTGGGTGCTCCAAAACCTTGCCTTTCTAAGGCGATTTCAAAATTTTGATACCCTTCTTATGGAAAATATGAACATAATAACGTAAATGAGATATCAAGTAACATGCATGACTGATAAATAAAGCATAATTGGCCATGCACAACAATTAATAACCACTAACATGACTTAAACATATCACATAGATAAATAAAATACACAACGAAATAAAATCATAGAGAAACACAGAGAGACTTATATTTTCAGAGAATTTCACCAATTGGTTGCAGATGTTAAACGTTCCACCTAACCTTAGACATTGTTTTTCTAGATCTCAACAATAGGTCACCCCTGAGCCAAGTCTATGAATCCACAACGATGGGTCCTAGGTCGACTCTAGTTTCCTCAAACCGGTCTGGAAAATCAACTCTCACAGTTTCTCAACCATACAACAATCCCAATTTACCAACTCTCTTTCCCATCATCCTGCACAACCCAAGAGCATGAACCATCTTCACTGCCACACAATGCCTTGATATGTTCACCTCGAGCCAAGGCTCTAGTGCTACTGGTAAGAAAATATCAATGCTAGAAACTCCTAAGGTTCTCAACTATAGACATTCTTAGCATTACTGCCAGCATTCTCATGCACACACGCATCAAATCTTTGTTGGAATACCAATAGTTCCTACAACCAACATCCATGGCTCACTGTCTCCACCAAATCATCTCCCCATGCCCACAACGAGATCCAACGTGATCAAGAAGGAAAATAATCAAGTAACCATAATAATGAAGTAACCTCAATAAGGAAGTAACCATCAGCTAACCCCCAAACAACCCACATACAGGGTTTATATAACTTTCAAGGCATAACGTGGCCTCCCCCAAGAGACTCACATGACCTTTCCCCTTCTCTCTAATATCAAGATAAAATAAAATAACAATAAAAATAATATAAAGGCTTAGACCCCTAACCCCCCTCTCTCATGGAATCATTGAAATATCCCTAACCCAACTGATCTGGATATCTACTGTTGATCTAGTCTTTTGTCTCACAGATCTGATACTCTGGGGTTTTCTGGATGCGTTTTGTCTTTCAGATATGATACTCTAGGGGTTTCTGGGTGTGTTTAAGTTATGTGTTTGATATGCTTTGTGATTTTCACATGTGTGTGTCATACATTATGGTTTAAACAATATATATATATATATATATATGATGCATGCGGAAATAAGGAACAACAACCGCCGAATAATATGTATTATGAGAATAAGCACGAAAAATACAATGATATACTGGAAATATATAAAATAGTCCTCAGTTAGATCTCATGAATCATCACTAGAATACAATCAGATAACATAAAATACCCGTGATCGGAAGATGAAGGTAGATTTGATGCATGCACGGATAGATTGGAAAAATCGACAGTTCTGGAGAAGCACGATAACCGCTACAAACTGGAAAACTCGTCTTGAAGGCTATACCTATTAGAATGAGCTGGAAATTGCCTCAATAGAAGCACCCTGACCTCTAGGCTGATCCTGGTGACCATCATACACAAGATCTGTCCTTTGAAGCTCCAGATCTCGCCCCCTGGGGTCTGCGCACCTCCTGGGCTCTCTGAGTGCGCCCTAATGATTCCACCAACGAAATCAGTTGTTATATGTCTCAAAATGTGCGCCCTGGATAATGATGAACTAGGTCGGAGGGGTTTCCTCATATCTGATCTGAAACTCCATCTAGAACCACAACTGTCCTTCCTCAAGAGTTATGCATTGTATGACTAACCGTTGCGCCCTGAAGGATTCCACCATCGGAATCTGATGAAAGGTGGCTCAATCTATGTGCCTTGGCTGGATCTCAACTGGGTCGGAAGGGATCTGCAATACAAGCTCTGATCTCATGCAGCTACACAAACCCTCTCTATGACCTTGCACCCTCACTGGCTGAGCTACGCAACACTGCAAACTGGATACTCCTGAATCACACGGTCAAATAGTTGGATGGTATCTCTGATAGGCTAGGGTGTGTCTCTCAACACCGAAACTGATCAATGGCGGTGGTTTCCTCTAGAAATCCACAAAAGAGTAGAAGGTTGAATCTCCTCCTCCTCTGGGAACTCTCTCAACATCAAATCATAACATAGCATAATAAGGAATTAGGTCGAATTCCTCCCTTTATACTCTTCTCGACCTAATTCACCATTGACCTCACTTAAGCTAGGCGCTTTTCCTCCTAAGGTGAGTAATTAATTAATTAAGTCCCCCCCTTAACTCATTTTCGTTCTATTTCTCCGTTGACTTAGGCGTAAGTGACATTTCTTATGTTTTTGGCTTAATTCATCATTTAGCCATCAATTCTCCCTTATTTCTCCTCTCATTCCCTGTTTGTGTCTGACTATAGTCTACGGGAACAAATAGACTACTAAGTCACTCCCTGTTGGCCTACTCTTGGGAATGGGACATCACAGTCCTCCCTTCCCAAGATTGTTTGTCCTCAAGCAACATCAATCTTGGGTGCTGCAAAATATGCTCCCCCTCCCACGTGGCATCCTCCACTAGAAGTCCCCTCCATCTAACCAAGCACTCCCTGATGACCCTATTCCTCAACCTGCGCTCTCTCTGCTCGAGCACCTCCTCTGACACTAGCTCCAAGTGGGTGCATCGTATCCATACAATGCTCCAAATGGTGACGTCCTGATAGAAATATGGTGAGTCATGTTGTAACAATACTCACCCATGTGCAACCACCTCACCCATGTGCATTGTTGTCCTCCCACATAGTTCCTCAGATACCCCTCCACCCATTTGTTGACAATCTTTGTTTGGGTGGTAGCTGGTACTCGTGGCTAGCTCTCTGCCTGTCAACCGAAAAATCTCCTGCCAAAATGCGTTGATGAAGCGACCATCTCTATCACTAACTATCTGCCTAGGTAGGTTGTGCAACCTAAATACCTCACTGAAAAACAACTCTGCTACCTGTATGGCCTTTTAGTCCGTGGGTATGGCAAAGAAATGTGCAAATTTGGTCATCCTGTCGACCACCACAAATATACATTCCCTACCCTGCACTTGAGGAAGGCCTATAATGAAATCCATAGAAATGCTCTCCCATTTCTGCTCTGGAATGGGTAGAGGCTGAAGTAACCTTGTTGGGTGTGTCTACTCGGACTTGTTTTGCTGACAAGTTGTGCACTCCCAAATGTGCTTTAGTACATCATCCTTGAGACCAATCCATGAGAATCTGATGTAGGAGCATTGCTCCATCTCAGCATGCACCAGCTAATCAACACGTGTGGTGCGCATTCAAGGAAGGAGAGGCGTCACCCTCTCATTTTTTCCTCGAGCATCCAAGGCATGATCCATGCATTAATTGAATACAAGTTGGAAGAGCCAAATTGTGCTTTTGTACAAGCTGGAGATAAGGTCGTCATTAATAGGATAACGACGAAATGGATCTACATCCGATTTGGAGCATAATTGCCATCATTATAATTTGGCCTTTCGATAAACATTAGCGATGGTGATTTGACACCATTAGTTAGCTTGAGAGGGAAGCTCATTTGAGCCCCTCTTGTATAAATCATTGTATTGTATGCCTGATAGAGGTTAAACGACAGGTTGTTGAAGCTCGATGAAAATCATTGTAAGCCAAATTAGGAGGTTGATGAGATCTGAGACTCAGTTGCAGCTCGGACTCCACCATTGTAAATTGACATTCCACCATTAATAGAAAATGACAGTTTTTCCTGTCTTACATTTATGTTCAATGGATGTTGTGTTATGAATGTCTTTTACATGTTTGTGAATGGTAGATGAATGTTAGAAATCGTCTGCAGGGAGAGAGATACAATTTTCTATCCGCAAGTGTGTTGAGTTAAGTATGGTTCTCTAGGTTAAGTGTAAGGAGTGCACGACAGAGAGAGAAAACTCTATAAGCCAATGCAAGGAGTGTGGGTCTAAACTCAGTGGAGTTAGAAGAGAATCTGCTAGGAGGGCACACCAGATTAATTTACAAATTCATGGAGAAATTTCAAGGCGGTTAAGTCCCTTGAAAATAAAGACCGTGTGGAGAGAGGCACAGTTCAGAGTTACTGAACACTCTGGAATACTTTGCCAGAAGGGCATTGAGCTTGCATGACCATACCCAGTAACTACACAGTTGAAGGTGTAGAAGAATTCAGAAATTACTGAACATTCTGGTGAAGGAAGGCTTTGAAAGAAGTGCAACGACACAGGAAAGGAGATGCCTTAAACCTTTCCATGAGGCCGAGAGAGAAGTCATCGAAGAACTGAGCCAAGCGCAAGGAGTGCACCTAAGGAGTTAATATTTCACCATATAAGCTCAGGAAGCAGAGCGAGAAACTTCCAGGAGGGCATGAGAAGCTCGCAGAGGAACTGGGAACCTTGGAGGTTTTCAAGCCAAGCAAAGTCACAGGAGAGTTGCACAGATTTCTGCAAGGAGCACAGAAAGCCTCCAAGAACAACCTAAGTTTTGAAAGGAGAAATTCTTCTAAGTGTGCAAAGAAGCTGAGGACTTGCCAAAGGCTCGAAGACAGAGAAGTCACCCATTGTCAAGGAGGAGACAGGTGGCAAAAGATCGAGAGGTTCGGGAGCAAGAAATTCGTAAGGTTTGTCAAGAGCAAACAAAGGATCTTCACGAAGTCGCGAAGAGCAATTTCAATCTAGGCTGTTGGATCTGGAAGGGCACATGGAAAAGGATCAGTGCATCGCTGATTCACAATCAGAAGAAGCAGAGTCGAGAGAAGACATGACTCGCGAAGTCTGGACTTGCGATTCGATCATAGTCGTTGATCGCGAGAAGAACGAGAACTGTAGATCTAGTCTTGAAGCATTCGTTGATTCAAAAATCGGGAAAAGGTGAAAGCAAATCGCGAAAGTCTCGAAGTGTGGGGTTGCAAAGGGAGTTGACCCATGGTCGCAATCCATGGTCACATCAAAGAAGGAGCTTAGCATCGAGAACTAAGGCCGTTGGCGTAAGAACTAAAAGCGCTAAGGAGAGGGTCTGCAGGTGCCACATAGTGGGTGTCGAGGAATTGAAAAAGGGCTTGTGTCAATCGAAATCGGTTCCATCAGAATCCCGACGAGTCATTTGACTCAAGGACTTGAATGATCCTAGACCGGGAGCTCAAGCCAGACCTTTGGAGGGGGAGGTTGGCGTCAGAGTGGTATCAGAGCACAACTTCGTCTGTAGATTTTAGGCGAAGGAGAAGCTGAAGATGCTCTCAGTTGCAGAATGCGTAATGGACTTGTTAGGAGGGTAGGTAGAAGGTGAAGATGGCCATTAACAGTCATAAACATGAGCAAGGAGAAGTCCACTTACAAAAGAGCAAGGCAGAGATAGACAAGGAGCTCAGTGAAATTCGAGTGCAGAAGGAGTAGATAGCATTCAAGATGAAGCAGGAGTCAAAGGTACACTGGAGGTACGAATGGCCTTTGAAGAGGACAACCAGATGGCCTGTTTAGAATTTGTTGGCTAGGAGGAAACAACATATGTTAAAGAGGTGGCTGAGGCATGTTGAAAACCTCGGTTATAAGGGAAAGAGATATGGAAAGAGTCTCGTATATTTCCAGGTGGGCAACGAGAAGGGATCAATGGATCTCGTATACTATTAGGTGGGCAGAAGAAATATCCTAGATTGCCAGGTGGGCAAGGGAGGAGAGGTTAGATCAGCTGAGAGTTCATTGATAGATGAGGAGGCGGAAGAAAAACCTCACTTAGATGGAGATTCGCGCAGAACTGTGAGCCGCGTGAATGAATATGGTGACAAGTTAGAAAATTTCATCATAGTGAAGGAGGAGGATCATAGGGATGTTCTGATCATTGGAGGAGTTGATATATTCCTACCAAGCAGACGAGGAGAAGCTAGCACAAATGTTGCAGAGGCGAGAGGGAGACAACAAGAAAAGATTGTCAAGGAGGAAAAGGAACAAATATTGAGATTTGTCCCAATGGAAGGAGAAGAGCATTCAACAGGATTGCTCGACATTTTTAGCCAGGAAGCTGAACATGAGATGACTGTAGCAATGGGGTCTGCAACAGAAGGGGAAGCGGACCGCATAGACTTTGTTGGTCTTTGTGAAGAATTGGAAGCTCTTGAAAGGAGTGTGGTAGTGCAAGGCATGCACATCCAATAGGCTAGGTTGGAAGCAGATGAAGGACCACACCAGCATGAGGAGCAGCTGGAGGATGTTGAAATAGGAGCAGCCGAAGAATTGGCAGGAGCGAATCTGTCAGGAGCAGTGGTAGTTGAGAAGCAGTTCAATGATGAGGAGCCTACAGGAGTGAATACTGCAGCAAAGTGGTTAGATAAGGCCACAAATG
Source organism: Picea engelmannii (assembly GCA_009831015.1). NCBI lineage: Eukaryota > Viridiplantae > Streptophyta > Pinopsida > Pinales > Pinaceae > Picea > Picea engelmannii. The sequence continues at coordinate 11,588 of ML841876.1, forward strand.
AAGAGGATGTCTTGGGAAATCAATGTGATTCGCCCATTGACAAGAAGCGAGTGCAGCGAGCTAGTCTGCAACAAAAGAACCAGGTGATTGAGCAGCTGGATGAGGTGGTCGAGGAGATAAGAAAGATGATGTCGAGTCAATAGAGGAAGTGGTCAGCAAGAGGAAGCTAGACGAAAGGAAACCTACACGAGCAACGGGGATGATGCAGGACCAGCAGTGGCGAAGCAGAGGAGCTGAGATATAGCTCCAGGAAAAAGTTTGGGATCTAGCTGGATTTTAGCCACGTTGGAGAGCTCATGTTTTTTTTCATTGTGGATTATGATGCAAGAGCATCGCTCTATCTCAGAATGCGCCTGCTAATCAACACGTGTGGTGCACATTCAAGGAAGGAGAGGTGCCGCCCTCTCATTTTTGCCTCGAGAATCCAAGGAGTGATCCAGGCATTAATTGAAGACAAGTTGGAAGAGCCAAATCATGCTTTCGCACAAGATGGAGATAAGGTCGCCATTAATAGGCTAACGACGAAATGGATCTTTGTTTGATTTGGAGCAAAATTTCCACCATTATAATTTGGCCTTTCGATAAACATTAGGGATGTTGATTTGACACTATTAGTTAGCTTGAGAGGGAAGCTCATTTGAGCCCCTCTTGTATAAATCATTGTATTGTATGCCTGATAGAGGTTAGGCGACAAGCTGCTGAAGCTTGATGAAAATCATTGTAAGCCAAATTAGGAGGTTGATGAGAGTCGAGACTCAATTGCAGCTCAGACTCCACCATTGTAAATTGGCATTCCACCATAAATAGAAAATGACAATTTTTCATATTTTACATTTCTGTTCAATGGATGTTGTGTTATGAATGTCTTTTACATATTCATGAATGGTAGATGAATGTTAGAAATCGTTTGCAGGGATAGAGATACAATTTTATATCCGCGAGTGTGTTGAGTTCAGTCTGGTTGTCTATGCTAAGTGCAAGGAGTGCACAATAGAGAGAGGAAACTCTGTAAGCCAACGCAAGGAGTGCGGGTCTGAACTCAGTGAAGTCGAAAGAGAAGCTGCTAGGAGGGCACACTAGATTAATTTACAGACTCAGGGAGAAATTTCAAGGTGGTTAAGTCCCTTGAAAATAAAGAATGTGTGGAGAGAGGCACAGTTCAGAGTTACTGAACACTCTGGAATACTCTACCAGGAAGGCATCGAGCTTGCGTGAGCATACCCAGGAACTACATGGTTGAAGGTGTAGAAGAATCCCATAATTACTGAACATTCTAGTGAAGGAAGGATTTGTAAGAAGTGCAATGACAAAGGAAAGGAGATGCCTTAAACCTTTCCATGAGGTCGAGAGAGAATTCGTCAAAGAACTGAGCCAAGTGAAAGGAGTGCGCCTAAGGTGTTAAGATTTCACCTTATAATCTCAGGAAGCAGAGCGAGAAACTGCTAGGAGGGCATGAGAAACTCGTAGAGGAACTGGGAACCTTGGAGGTTTTCAAGCCGAAAAAAAGTCGCAGGAGAGTTGCACAGATTTATGCAAGGAGTGCAAAAAGCCTTTGAGAACAACCTAAGTCTCAAAAGGAGAAATTGTGCTAAGTGTGCAAAGAAGTCGAGGACTTGACGAAGGCCCGAAGACGAAGAAATCACCCATTTTCAAGGAGGAGACAGGTGACAGAAGATTAAGAGGTTCGGGAGAAATAACTTCGTAAGGTTTGTCGGGAGAGAACAAAGGATCTTCGCGAAGTCGTGAAGAGCGATTTCAATACAGGTCGTTGGATCTAGAAAGGCACATGGAAAAGGATCAATGCATTGTTGATTCACAATCGAAATAAGTAGATTCGAGAGAAGACAAGACTCGCGAAGTCCGAACTCGTGATTTAATCACAGTCGTTGATCGCGAGAAGAACGAGGACCGTAGATTTGGTCCTCAAGCATTCGTCGATTCAGAAATCGGGAAACAGAGAAAGCAGCTCGTGAAAGTCCCAAAGTGTGGGGTCATGAAGGGAGTTGACCCATGGTCGCAGTCTGTGGTCACATCAAAGGAGGAGCTTAGCATCGAGAGCTAAGGTCATTGGCATAAGAACTAAAAGCGCTAAGGAGAGGGTCTGCAGGTGCCACATAGTGAGTGTCGAGGAATTGAAAAAGGGTCTATGTCAATCGAAATCGGTTCCATTAGGAGCCTGATGAGTCATTTGACTCAAGGAATTGAATGATCCTAGACCGGGAGGTTGAGACATCCCTTTGGAGGGGGGAGTTTGGCGTCAGAATCTCTCCCTGATCTGCTTGTAAATTTTGAAGTACCCCTGGTGCCTTGCTGCAGGCGAATCATGACACACCTTCAGAATATTCCCCTTTAAGGTAGATTCTGGAACCAAGTGGATCTGATCCTTGTAGAAAATGATGTCATCTAATACCCAGTATCTATCATCAACCACCTATCCATCCATCACCTCACAAGCAAAAAACAAATTTGAGTATTCCACCAACAAATGTTCTTTCCAGTCTGTGCAAATGTCCATCATCGAACACCCTAGTGGCCTCTTGGACAAGGCATATTCCACGACGTTCCTTTTTTCCCTTGACATACTCAATGTCAAAGTCAAAGGCTTGGATATTCGAGACCCACTTCTTTTGTCTCTCACTGAGGTCTTTCTGATCCAGGAAATACTTGGGACTGTTGTGATCAGTCTTCACTACAAATCTGCTACCCACCAGATATTGCCTGAATTTGGTTAAGGCATGCATGATTGCTATCATTTCCTTGTCGTAAATAGATTAGATTCACTCTGACTCGCTGAGCTTCCTACTCTCAAACACAATGGGATGGCCTCCTTGCATCAACACTGCTCCAATATCCACCCCTGATGCGTCGCAGTCCAAGATGAATGATTGTGAGAAGTCCGGAAGGGCTAGAACAAGGCATGTGCTCATAACCTCCTTCATCTTCTCAAATGTCCGTTGTGACTCCTCTATCCACTGAAAGGCACCCTTCTTGGTCAAATCTGTGAGTGGTTCTCCTAACTATGAAAAAACCCTAACAAACCTCCTGTAATAGTTGCACAACCCAAAGAAGCTCCGCAACTCTGTCACACTCCTAGGTGTTGCTCAATCCAAAATGGCCCTGATCTTCTCCTAATGTACCTGGATCCCATGTGCATTGATGATGTGGTCCAAGTAAAGTAACTATGTCATCCTAAACTCACACTTGGACTCTTTGGCATATAGTGACTGCGCCTCCATGATGCTCAACACCTCATCCAAGTGCCCCATATGCTCCTGCCATGTCTTGTTGTAGACCAAAATGTCATCAAAGAAAACCAAAACTAATTTACTCAACTGCCCCATGAATATGTGGTTCATGCAAGAATGGAATGTAGCTGGTGCATTGGTCAGCCCGAATGGCATAACCAGAAACTCGAAATGGAAAAAATGGCACTGAAATGTCGTATTCTCTATGTCCTGTTCTCTGATGCTGATCTGATGATATCCAGAGCATAGATCAATCTTCGAGAAGAAAACTGCCCCATGCAACTCATCCATCAAATCTTCAATGTGAGGGATAGGATATCGGTTCTTGATGGTTTTCTTATTCAAGGCCCAGTAATTGATGCATATCCTCATGGTACCATCCTTCTTTAGGACTAAGACAACTGAAGAAGCGAATGGACTACTATTAGGTCTGATGTGTCCCATCGCCAACAATTCCTTGATTTATTTTTCTATCTCATCCTTGAACCTCCTAAGATGACAATAAGGTGGGGTGATCATACGTTTTCCCCCCTCCTCCAACTCAATGGTGTGCTCAAATCCCCTATCTGAAGGTCTCCTTGGTGGAATCAAACCAAAAACCTGTTGATGTCATCCCAACAAGTTCTTGATCTATGTATAATACTATTGTCGACCCTCGGAATACTTCTGTGTAGTGATTGAGCAGTCTGCAGAAAATTCTACCTCTCCATGCCTAAAGATCCTCTCCATCCTCTTGGCTGAGAATGTCCTGGGTGCTCCTGTCGACATGCCCCTCGTAACAACCCTCTTCCCATCACTGTCTCTAAACCCCATCTCCAAGGTTTGGTAGTTGGTGGTGATTTTTCCCAAGGTGATCAACCACTGGACTCCCAAAACCACATATGTGTCTGATGGGTCAACCACATAAAATGTATCTCTCACGGTGTAGTTGCCTAACTTGATCTCCAAGTCTAGAACTTTGTCTATACACTCCACTATATGACCATCTGCTACTGCAACATCAAATCCCTCAAACTCCTCTGTCTGAAGGGCCCGTCTCGATACCAATGAAGCGTTGATGAAATTATGGGTGGCCCCATCATCTATTAGGGCGATTTCTCATTGCCCCTGAATAGTCCCTCTGATCTGGAGGGTGTCATACCTGAGAACACTAAAAAGGGTCGCTATGACTCCTCCCTTTGTTGGTTTCCATCTGCTAGCATGCTCGAGAGGTTGTGGAACTAATGGTGGGTGGGCCTTTGCCGGTGTTGGTGGTCTACGAGGAGGTTGCTCCTTTGCCTGCTCTGACTCCTCCTCTGAGTTAGTGGATCCATTGTCCTGCTCCTCCTCCTCACTTTTCACACTATTTGTTGCCACCTCAATATAATGAATCTCTCCCTTGCCCATGCACCTGTGGCCTGGGACCTAAGGATCTATGCAGTTGAAGCAAAGCTTCTTCCTCATAATCTCTCACCTTGTCTCATCATCTAGCTTCTCCTTGCCCTTCCATTCTCTCTGGAATGGATTCTGGTCTCGATCCTTCTATGGTACGAAGGGTTTAGTTTTTGGCACTGAGTCTACCAAATCTCTAGTGCATAGGATGGCATCCTACAATGTGTGAGGCCGATATGCCTTCACCCATCCTCTCAAGGGTTTTTTGATCCCTTATGCGAATAACATGATCATCCTGGGCTCAGATATATCTGTCACTACCACTGCTACCCGCTGAAACTTTGAGATGAATGTCTCTGTTGTGCCAGTTTGTCTCAATTGGGCTAGATCTCTGAAATGGATCTCTAGATCCCTCCTGTCAAATATGTCCATGAGTCTCTCTGTGAACTCCCTGTAGCAGGTGATGTGACTGTCACCCAATGTCACCAATCCATGATGCCACCACTCGTGTGCCTCACCCTCCAAGTGTAAGGTAGCGAAACTGATGGCCTCTGTCTCGTTCATCTTATTGAGCTTGTAGTATGTGTCTAGCTTCTGTACCCAAGCTTTGGCAGTGCATTTGGACAATCCGTCGAAAGAAGGTATGGTGAGTTTACCAACTTTCCAGATGAAATCAATGTTATGCCCCTATTTCTACTACAATACTCCTCTCTATGGCGATTCTTGAGTCTGAGTCCACAATACTCGACTAGGGTCATGTCCTGATGCAAGTCACATCCCAATGCTACATACTCCCTCATGTACTTTGCAATGTTCTCTACATGAGTGGGGAGCCTCTGTGTTATCAGAAACTGTGCTACTATTAGGGGTGCCCTCTGGAAATTGGGAAACAAATATCTGGGAATCCTACTCGAAGAGGTGTATGTGCGAGTAGGAGAATAGGGTCTAATGCCTGCCCCTGAGTTCCCCTATGTTGCATGTGGGGCTTGTGTGCCTGGGGTGCCCACTATAGCCAACAATCATCCATTTGTGTCGAGGATTGAGTCATAGGCTAGCAGGACTAAAGCTTTGATACCACTGAAATACCCCTGATCCAGCTGATATGGATATCTACTGCTGATCTAGTGTTTTGTCTCACATACATGATACCCTAGGGGTTTCTGGATGCGTTTTTGTCTTTCAAATTTGATACTTTGGGGGTTTCTGGATGCATTTAAGTTATGTGTTTGAGATTCTTTTTTATTTTCGCATGTGTGTGTCATACATTATGGTTTAAACAATATATATATGATGCATGCAGAAATAAGGAACAACAACCGCCAAATAATATGTATTATGAGATTAAGCAAGAAAAATATAATGATATACTGGAATTATAGAAAATAGTCCTCAGTTAGGTCTCATGGATCATCATTGGAATACAATCAGATAACATAAAATACTCATGATCGGAAGATGAAGGCATATATGATGCATGCACGGATAGATCGACAAAATCAACAGTTCCAGAGAACCATTGTAACCGCTACAAACTGGAAAACTCATCTTGAAGGCTATAACCGTCGAAATGAGCTAGACACTGCCTCAACAAAAGAACCCTAGACTCTAGGCTGATCCTGGTGACTATCAGATGAAATATTTGTCCTCTGAAGCTCCAGATCTCGCCCCCTGGGGGTGTGCGCACCTCCTGGGCTCTCTGAGTGTGTCCTAATGATTCCACTAACAAAATCGAATGCTATATGTCTTAAAATGTGCGCCTTGGCTAATTTTGAACTTGGTCAGAGGGGTTTCCTCGGATCTGATCTGAAAATCTATCTAGAACCCCAACTGTCCTTCCTCAAGAGTTGCGCACTATATGGCTGACTGCTATGCCCTGAAGGATTCCACCGTCAAAATATGATGACATATGGCTCAATCTATGCGCCCTAGATGGATCTCAACTGGGTCGGAAGGGATCTACAATAAAAGCTTTGATCTCGTGCAGCTACACAAACCCTCTCTCTGACCTTGCACCCTCACTGGTTGAGTTGCGCAACACTGCAAACTGGATACTCTTGAATCACATGATGAAATACCTGGATGGTATCTCTGATAGGCTAGGGTGTGTCTCTCAACACCAAAACCGATCAATGGTGGTGGTTTCCTCCAGAAATCCACAAAACAGTAGAAGGTCGAATATCCTCCTCCTTTGGGAACTCTCTCAACAATAAATCATAGCATAGCATAATGAGGAATTAGGTCGAATTCCTCCCTTTATACTCTTCCCAATCTAATTCACCATTGACCTCACTTAAGGTAGGCGTGTTTCCTCCTAAGGTGAGTAATTAATTAATTAAGTCCCCCCCTTAATTAATTAAGTCCCCCCCTTAACACCTTTTCGTTCTATTTCTTCGTAGACTTAGGATTAAGTGACATTTCCTATGTTTTTGGCTTAATTCATCGTTTAGCCATCAATTCTCCCTTATTTCTCCTCTCTTTCCTTGTTTATGCCTGACTATAGTCTTCGGGAACAAATAGACTACTAAGTCAGTCCCTGCTGGCCTACTCTTGGGAACGGGACATCACAATCATATCCCCCTATAACACTTTTCCATGTCCATCTCATAGATAGCGATGTATTTTATTATTAAAAGTATTAAAAGTATTACATTCCCTAGGCTCTCTGGCCTTTTCAATTGTTCAGGCACTCCGACCTCTAAACAATAAACAAAATACATTAATCCAGGGACTCAAAACTGAGGTATTACAAGTTATCAACCTTTCTAAAACCTGGAAAATAACACAAGTCAATGGTGGTATAAGAAGTTATGGAAATTAAATGGTCCTATGAAGGGTATTATTTTTTTGTCCTGTGCTTAAAAGTAGAGTTCTGACCTAGGACATAATACAAATTCAGAATAGAGTGGGCTCGAGATATTGTTATATATGTAAAAGGAAAGGGGAAACAAATCTACACTTATTTTTGGAATGTCCATATACTCGAAAGGTTTGGAAAGAGATCGAATGCCAATTGTTCCTTGACCATTTGTGGGATAAAGGGTTACTCACAGATTTCTTCCAAGAGTTCTATGTGTTGGAATATTCACCAATACTAAGAAGGGGGGCGAATCAATGTTGAGCACTTCTTACCAATTTCAATCACAACATTTACTGATTAATGATTCCATTCACTTATGATTGCATTTAACATATCATAAACATATAACCATAAACAATGCATCACATCATAACCACAGATACACAGTACACCAATATTTTACGTGGAAACCAAAATGGGATAAAACCACATAATGCTTTCTTATATATCAAAAGATTACATTCATAGGAAGCACCAACTTCCAAATTCTCCAGCACCAACTGGAAGGAGGCTCCAACCCCCTATTTACAATCTCCAACCTGAAGGAATCTACAACTCCCTAAATTTCTCCAACTAGAAGGAGGCTCCAGCCCTTTGATTTACATGCTCCAACCTGAAGGAAGCTCCAACTCCTTGTATTCTTCGGCTACAACCCCCTTTCCTTGCCCCTTCCTTCCACCCTAAAATATAAGTGTAGACTCAACCAATCAACGATATTTTCACTAATAATTAACCTATCACTAATAATCAACTTGTCATTGATAATCATTGTCCCTGATAATCAACATGTCACTATCATCGTCCAATTTGTCACTATCCCTGTCACTGATATTGATACCTCATCATCATTAACATCATCAATAAGACCAGATCCACTCTCATAAATCATACACCAATACCATCACCAATATGTGCATCAAATCATATGCTAAGATATGTGTTTCATATCATCCATGTAACAAGCATGTTCCATATSCATAAACCATGTGCCAAGATATGCCTCAAACATGTGCCATAACATCCATCAACCATGTACTAAAACATGTACCATAACATCCATCAACCATGTACTAAGATATGTACCATAATATCCATCAACCATGTACCAAGATGTGCCTCAAACATGTAAACATATACCAAAGTACATCTCAAACTATGTGCCCAATATCCAAGATGCTCCTCAAGCGATATGCCAAAAGCATGCCTTAAGCATGTGCCAAACCATCCAAGATATG
>ML841877.1:0-17975 GCA_009831015.1 Picea engelmannii
TACATTACAGTTCAGGGGGGACTCCCTTATTGGTTGGTTTCACTGATTCAGATTGGGCTGGCGACCCCGATGATCGGAAGTCTACTGCAGGTTATGTTTTCAGCCTTGGTTCAGGACCTATCACTTGGGCCTATAAGAAACAATAGGCTATTACACTTTCTTTAGCAAAAGCAGAGTACCGAGTAGCGGTAAATGCATGTTAGGAAGCCCTGTGGCTTCGACAAATCCTTTCATAGTTTGGATTCCAGCACCAGCATCCGACCAGCCTTTGGTGTGACAATCAGAGTGCCATCAAGCTCGCCAAAGACCCAATTCGACATCAACGTAGCAAACACATCGAGCTACACATGCACTTCATCAGAAAACTCATTCATGATCAACTTATTGAAGTGCTCTTTTGCCCTACATAAGATCAAGTTGCAGACATTTTCACAAAGTCTCTTACAAAAGAGAATTTTTCCAAAATTCGATCTATGTTAGGAGTTCAAGAAGTTTCCATTAAGGGGGGATAGGCTCTAATGCCTCCTTCCTTCTCCTATTGTGTCATTATTGTAAATCCTTCAATCCTATCCCAAGTTGTTCTTAAGGGGGGATGCTAGGATATTTAGACACTTAGGAGTTAGTTAAGATCTACTTGGTCTAATATGTCGTTAGGTAAAAGTGTGTTTCTTTAGTATGCATTAGTGTGCATTTGTAGTTAGGAAATCCGACGGTCATGATATGTTCCCGACATAGAGTGATCTGACGGTTCATACTCTCCTCAATATTAACGGCCATTGATCCGTGGCTTAACACTTGATTGGTCCATGATCTCTATTTAAAGAGTATGGAGGGTCATTTGCCGATGATCAATTGTGAGAAACTCTCTTGTAAAATCTCTCTGTAATCTTTTTCTTTGCATTAATAAACTGCTCCAAGTGGCCACATTGGCTGGGGCCGTGGATGTTTCCCCGTAGGGGTTTTACCACGTGAAAACATCGTTGTGTTGATCTTTGATCTGGTTATGTGAGTGGTTACTGAAGGTGTTCGTCCTCTGTTGGAATACCAGTGTTGTCGAACATAAAGCTCTGTAATTTTTTGCAAAAATTGTAACACCCTGCATCCTTGAACATTTGACATACCTCGGGATGTGATTCCAGGTAACTGATATCATTAAACTCCTTCCTCAGTGTCGACGTTCCTTTCTTCATTTTCCACGATGTTTTCACACACCTGTGATCGAAGGATTGGATTTCGGGAGGAGTTACATCACGTAAACTTAGTGAAAATCGGCTCGACTGAGATAAAATTGAGATAACTAGGGAGAGATTTTGAACATGGAACTGATTTCAAGGAGTGCGGTGAAACAGTTGATGATGTGCAGAACTCATGGCGAATAATTGAAATCAATGGGAAGTACATCAGCTTATGAGTTAATAATATAGCGATCAGGAAAGATTCACTCATATCACAGTGAGATCATCTTTCCGGTCGTGAACAATTCTTTATCCAGTCCTTTCGGCAGCTTGTGTAATCGTGGAAATGTCAAACCCATTGTTTGAAATGTGTGATAGGACGTGCTTGGTCTTTACCTGCTTCAACGATTTCAATGGCTAAAATGACCCTGAATTCCTTTATTTAAGCTTATGAAAGCTAAGGCTTTCTGTGGCTAATGAACAATCGATATGTTCACCTAAGCCACCGAAACCTGAGATTTGAATTATATCAAACAAAAACTAAACAAAATTTTATTTAAACTTTATTACATGGGTAAAGCTTCGAAAAATGAACCTTTAAAAATTTAAAAAGTACCTTTTTAAAAGACTCCCTATCACCTAAAATGAAAAATCTCGATTGATTTATTTGAGGAGATAACACTGGCTCCTATTGGGGATGAAAGCCTCCCTATGAGGTTTCAAGAACCACAAAACCAATGCCTTTCTTGAGAAAAGAAAATTTAAAACTATCTACTAGTGTTTCGATTGGGCATGGAGTTATTCTGTAAAAAGAAAAAAAAAAAACTGAAAAATAAAATTACAATGACAAGGCTCCAAAGCCTTTGATAAAATAGAGTTTCAGAAAATGCCCGTTAACTGGGCCACCAAACATTTCTTCACCTCCCAGACTTTGCAGAATGAAGGTGTTGTTGTGTTGTACTTGAGTTATCATGAAAGGACCAGTCCACAAAGAGTTAAACTTGTCATGTTTGCCTTTATCTTGTCTGAGGGTGTCCCATTTCAGAACCCAGTCACCAACCTGAAAATCATCCAGCTTTTCCTTTCTATTAAAAGTGTCCTTGATCCTCTTTTGATGAGCCTCTAATTTTTCCACCAACTGTTCTCTGACCTGCTATAGTTCTACCAAGTCAAGCATTCTTCTTACCATATCATTTGATTCAGTTTTCTCTTCCTGAAAAAATTTAGCCACTGGTAAAACTAGTTGAATAGGGAAAATGGCATCAGTACCATAGACCAGTTTGAAGGGAGAAGTTCCTATGGATTTCTTGTTAGTTACTCTGTCTTCCCAAAGAGAAAACTTTAGTTTATAATCCCAACTCTTTTGATTCTCCTCCAAACACCGGGACTGTGGCATACGAAAGATCCATCTGCAAGGTACCCCCCAATATTTTGCTCCATGAATGTGACAAGAGGAGGTCGAACGTGGGTGGTATATCTGCCACTACAATGCCCATTACCATGTTTCTCATTGGAAAATGGGAAAGGTTTATGACAAGGTATTTTATGAGGCCGAGGCATCTGAATTTCCTAGAGTCAAAAGAGAAGAGGTCATGATAAGGTTTTGTGACGTCAAGCCCAAGTTCATCCATCACTTCTTTAGGCATAAGATTGTGTGATGCTCCTGAATCAAGCAAGCAATTGTGAAGGATATTTTCATGGATATTTAGGGATATGTAGAAGGGTGCAAAAGAGTCATCTCAATCTTCTACCATAGGTCCTATAGTCACTGTTTGCTTGTCATCTTGTAGGTTTACCTAATAAGCAGCTGGAGGAGTCTTTGGTTCAAGGGAATTCATGATAGCAGACTTGAAAATGTCATTCTTCATAAGTTCAGTCAATGGCATAGGTATTTTTACATTCTAAATTTCTGATTCAAAATTGAAAGAGTATGATAATCTATCGAATTTTTTTACCTCGTTAGGAGGAGCTCTGAGGATTACTTGCTCCTTGGCTTGGGGATGCAATTGCTTCTGTTGTTGTTTTGCAGGAGTGGAGGTCTGCTTTACAGGAGCAACAGGCTGCTTGGAAGTAACTTCTTTCTTCTTCTCGGGAGAAGCAAGCAATGGATTTGGAGCAACAGTCTTAGATCTTAAATTGTAACCTGACTGATCATCTGTCTAATAAAAAGATTCTTCAATACTTGCCTCATGAATCTCTTCATCCAACTGGGCTTCCTCATAATCCAATTGTGTCAAAAAGGAGGAATCATTTTCATCCCCAAAGAAATTGATGTCATCTTCTTCTTCAACTCCGTCATGAGGTAGCTCCTTTTCTTCTTCTAGCACTGCATTTTGGAAGGGGGCCCCGATTCTTTGATCATCAGCTGCATTCTTGTCTCTTTGAAGATTTGGACCTGTTGGTTGTTCCTTCTGTAAGGAAATGCATTTGTATTCTTGGGAGCATAAGCATTAGGCTCTTTAATTCTTGCTGGCTATTGACTTTGAATTTTCAATTTTGACATTTCCGAGGTCAAGTTATCCAACATCTTGGCCATCTTTTCCATTTTGGTATTTGAAGAAGAAGGAGGGTCGACAAAAGACTTCTTTCTCTCAAATTTCCCTTTAAGTTTATGAGATGCCATAATATTAGATTCAACCTCAAGAGCAACATCTTGCATTAAAGTGAGTGTGGCTGATCTTCTTTCTCTAAGGATTAAGAAAAATTATGGATCCAAGGTAGAAGAATAAGTGATCTTTGTTGATGCATCAGTTGGCTTGATATTTGCAGGGATCTTGCCAAACATCTTATTGAATCTTTTGGTGAAGTCTGAGACCGACTCCCCATTTTCTCTTCTTAGATTTATGAATTCAGATATGTAATACAAGAGATCTCTTCTTTCTCCCCAGTGTTTCAAAAACACCTCATCTAACTACTCAATACCTGTCATTGAATTTGCTGGTAGTTCCTTGAACCACTTCCTGGCTTGGCCATCCAAGCTCTACACAAAAATTCTGGTCCAAACATATTCTTCTGAAATGTTAATGTTCTCAGCATAAGCATACAAATATTCTATATGTTCTTCAGCAGTATAATCCCCAGATCTAGTAAACTTCGGCATATATTTCTAATAATCTCCTGTTGGCATGGTTGATAAGGGATTGGGAAACACAAGAGGGGAATACCTATTTGCTAATATTTGTTCCATCTTGGTCAAAGGGACAACCATGACAATATTGGGGGATGATGCAGAGGAAGAAACTTCAGAAGATGAAGGCTGAGATGGGATGGGTGAGCCTATAAACAATGGTTTTCTTACTTCACTGAGGAAAGAAGGAGAAACATTGGTAGGATGAATACCTTGGGCAAAATTTCCTGAATAAGGTGGAAAATAAGAGGTTCTGTAAAACTGACCGAGCAGTAAGGCTAAGTTTTCTTCACCCTTAGAGGAAAGATCTTGTAAAATATCTTCAAGAACGGGCATAATGGTATGAGTATGGAATATACCCTCTATAGGCTTAGTTGGTGAATAATTCAAAGAAGAGGAAGAGTCATTTTTCTGAGGGGATCCTACAACTTATTCTCTCAAATTGGATATAATAACATGCTCATAAATAGAATCTATAACATCAGAGGAGATTGAAGGCTCCTCACCCTTCAAACTTTCCAACACAATTTCAATTTTCCGAGAACTAGAAGTTTCAGCAGAAGGGGATTCGATAAGAGGTTATTTAGATATAATAGAAGAAGTGTTTGTTGATATACCTGGATTAGATTCTCTTGCAGATCCAAAAGTTTGTCTTTGCAAATATTTTCCCCTTTTGACGATCTTCTCAGGATCTGGAACTGGTGCTACCAATGGTCTTTCTTGGTTAGCCCTGGTGTGAGCTCTTCTTAGAGCCACTTCGTTCCAATGGAGTCTCCATATAGATGGTTACAACCCAAAAATGTGTCCAAACTTTGTCTATCATCAAAGTTGGATCTTTCCATCTCCCAGGGAAGTTGAGATTCAATCTCTTCTCCCCAACAATGGTGCCAATTTGTTATCACTCCAAGAAACTCTCCTAGGTTGTATATCAGATATGCCTGGTAACTTAATCTTTTTGTTAACTATTTTCTCAATAATAGGTGTGGGTTTGGACCAAGATGAATATCTTAATCACTGGATTGTATCTTCAAGATAGTCTAGCTATATTCTTGCAATACAAGGCCTTCAGGAGCTATTATCAGATAGGTTTGTAAAGCAAATGGATAAGAAAACCAATCAGTTAACCAGAACATACATAGGAAATATATATGATGGGTCAACAAAGTAGCCAAATATGCTTATGATTCTTCTTAACAGTCAAAAGTAAGATGACAGTTACCATGGGACCATTAAACATAGACAAAAGAACGATTTCAACTCATATGCATAGACAAAGATGAAGGAGAGTCTAACAATAACAAATGAAAGAAGCTTGCAGGATTAATATATTAAAGAAAGTGTCTTTTATACAAAAACAATAGATTATAGAACTCAAAATTGAACCATGTGTTCGTCAAATGTTCTTGGCTTTATAGCCTTTTACAAACAGTTTTCAGATACTAGATTACTGGATCAATTTTTTCCAAAAATAGAAACCCAATAATTGGCCTAAGTAGACTGGATCAATCCAAATTATCGACTTAATCTTATGTTCCTCATATTCTTGGCAGGTGTACTAAGCCTTCAGAGGCTGCTGGATCTCATGTGATATGGAAGGAGTCAAACTTGACACCTGTTGACAATCAACAGTCTTATCTCCTTGACAATAGCTAACCGTTACTTACCTTTTTTGTGTTTTAAAACATGTTCAAAACCAAAACACACTCTTGATAGAGACGTCATTAATTATTTTCAATCGATTGGAACCATTTTTGAATCTTTTGAACAACAAAAACTTGGATTTGTGCAAAAATATTAGCTTTTTGTCTTATCAGTGATTTCAGTAGCTAGAGAAAATAGATTTCGGGGCAATTAGCTATCGAAATCTCTGCTTTCGGTGGCTAATGAAAAATCAATATGTTCGCCTAAGATTATCAAAATTTCAAAAATATCCTTGTCACAGCTCAAAAACGCCTCAAGACTGGTCTTTTTGGGCTTCTGTATCTTTCTCAGAATTTGTATGGTTACTGGCTGCTTCTAGTTCATTGCACTAAACTTCCACCTCTACAAGGGTCTCAAGAAAAGCATGAGCTTGGTGTTTTGAAGACATTGATTTTTTCCTCAAAGCCCTGACCTCTTTCTTCAAACCCTGAGCTACTCTCCATAAGCTGTTGTAGTCCTTTACAATATTGTTTTTCTTTTTCTTCTCCTTTATGCTTTCATGGGATAGTCTTTCCAAAGCTGAGTTTCTTTATGCAACAATTTTTGATAGGGTTTCATACCTAGTTTTTATTACCCTTTCAAGCACTTCTTGCTCAGCTAGCTTCTTCTTAAGATTCTTGATTTCTTTTGATTTATTCTGCTTCACTCATTTTATAGATGAGGCCTCTGCAATTTGTGGCTCTTGTTCTTCTCAGGGTGTAGGTGATGGAAGGTTCTCATAACTTGCTGTGTATATATCCACCAAAATATAATTTTCACGCCCTGTGGTAACTGAATCCTCGTGCCCTATTTCCAACTTCTTTTGTTCATCTTCTAAGTCTGTGTAAGGAAGATTGAGAATGTTTTTGTTCACTGGGAGTTCTTTGGCCTCTTCTTCTTCACTGTTAAAATTCAATTTCTTCTTCGTTTTGCCCAGCTTAGAGGAAGGAGAGGGTTGATTGACTGGGGTTGGAGAGATATCTCTTCTCCTCCTCTTTCCACTTCTTGGAGTGGAGGATTTCTTGGAATGAGGACTCTTTTTGCCTTCTGGCTGAATCTCAGTATGGAAATCATTCCAGAATAAGAAGTAATTCCATTATTTTCCTTTTCTTTTCAACAGCTCACAAACCAACAATTTGATTAAACTATGGTGGGACAATCTACCTGTAACTTGACTAGGTTTGGCCTTGACTTGATGAGCCATCTTGGATAAGCTTCAGTGGAGGAAATAGGGTAGATTAAGTGGGTTTATACTTGTCAAATGGTTGATAAGTTTGAAATGATAAATCATCACCCTGTTGTATCTCCCTTCACAGGTTATATAAACCATTATAGCTTTCAATAACTACTGCCATTTCTCCTCCAGGAAAGATATAGGGATATCTTTCTTCCAAATCAAACCCCTATGTTATGGTTTTAAATAGGTCTTGAATTCAACATTCTTAATGAAAGTGGTTTTAAACAATTTCTCTCCAGTCGTAGGAAGCTCTATAACTTTGGCTATGAGGGCTTCATCAATTTCAAATTCAGCCTGGTCGATGATTGCTTTCTTTCCATCGAAATTGAGAGCGAAAGCCTCTACCACCTGTTGATGAAAGATCTGTAATTTTTTGCAAAAATTGTAACACCCTGCATCCTTGAACATTTGACATACCTCGGGATGTGATTCCAGGTAACCGATATCATTAAGCTCCTTCCTCAGTGTCGACGTTCCTTTCTTCATTTTCCACGACATTTTCACACACCTTTGATCGAAGGAGTGGATTTCGGAAAGAGTTAAACCCCGTAAACTTAGCGAAAATTGGCTCGGCTGAGATAAAATTGAGATAACTGGGGAGAGATTTTGAACGTGGAACTGATTGCAAGGAGTCCAGAGAAATGGTTGATGATGTGCAAAAGTCATGGCGAATAACTGAAATAAATGGGAAGTACATCGGTGTATGACTTAATGATATAGCGATCAGGAAAGATTCGTTCATATCACAGTGAGATCAGCTTTCTGGTCGTGAATGGTTCTTTCTCCAGTCCTTTCAACGGCTTGTGCAATCATGGAAACGTCGAACCCATCGTTTGAAATGTGTGATAGGACGTTCTTGGGCTTTACCTGCTTCAATGATTTCGGTGGCTAAAATGGCCCTGGATTCCTTTATTTAAGCTTCTGAAAGCTAAGGCTTTCAGTGGCTAATGAACAATCAATATGTTCGCGTAAGCCACCGAAACCTAAGATTTGAATTAGATCAAACACAAAATAAACAAAATTTTATTTAAACTTTATTACATGGGTAAAGCTTCAAAAATGAACCTTTAAAAATTTAAAAAGTACCTTTTTAAAAGACTCCCTATTACCTAAAATGCAAAATATCGATTGATTTATTTGAGGAGATGACAGTCTACATGAGACATTATTATGGAAGTTTGAGGATTTTCCCTAGAGAGGATGTTGGTTGTATGACACTTATTGTATGAGCTAGATCTACATAAATACAACATTGGTAGGTTTGGTATTAGCCATTGGTACATCTTGTTGATTTGAGTGTTGAGGCATATCTTGTATTTCTTGGTACATGGTTGAGGGTTTTTGGTTGTGATGTGTTGGTGAATTTGTTGTGTAGTTTGAGGTTGCATATCAATGACGATTTCATGTCTAGTCCATGTGAGGGTTATTACACTCGATCGTGATTGTATACACATGCATGGCACATGATTAGAGAGACATAGATGCACTTGGTTAAGGTATATGTATGATGATGTATGCATAGGGTACAACTACAAATTGGACACAGTGAGGGGTTATAGGTTGAGGTGAGAGAGGCAAAAAAGTATCGAAGTTTTATAAAGGTGAAAACCCTAGCTTTCTGAAGGTGTATGCATGCTGCAGTATAGACAAGTCATGTACATATACAGGATGTAGTATAGACAAGTCATGTACATATGCATGTTGCAACATTATAGTGGGTATGTTACATATTTTCCTTCCGATCCAACTTTTTCCAGACTTTTTTTGGCATTCTTGTAGGTGCATTAATTAGATATACAATGTCTCATTTATCTTTGTCTACCAACAAATCTTCCATCTTGAGATTCCACAACTCAATACTTTCCCAATATTTTTTTTTATCTTTATCTCTAAATTGCTTGTCATTTATTTTCACCACAAGAATCGATATTGTAGATCTCCCACTATAACAAGGATTATCATGGAACCGATCCAAACCCTTAGCCACAAAGTCATCATCCTAAAGCTAATAAATACTTTAATACCAAATTCAAAATTTAAAACATTTACAACGATGCAATGCACACACAATTTTTTTTTTGTTTGTTTGTTAATTTGTCTGGGACCTGTTTGGCTGTGGGATTAACCTATGTCTTATGAAACCACTAATCAGGGGCATATAAGCCATCAAAATCACCTGGGGATTGCACCCTTCCTGAGCCGCACCAACCCTTAACATGGTTGGATTTTTTGTCCCCGTAGGTTTCGAACCAGTGACTTTTCAACATGGAGTGGCTTAACAACACACTCTGTCACCAACTGTCCTACACCTAGGGGACAATGCACACACAAATTATTAATAACATAAAATAAAAAAAATGAAATCACACATATACACAAAGATATATTTTTGGAAAAAAATGTTTTAATAAATTTGTTATTGTTAAAATGTAGAAGCTCAAATGTAGCGCATGGCATGGCAAGTTCTGTTGATTAATTAGGCTGGTTTTGATTGATGTGAACCCTTGAAGAAAGTCTGATAGCGAATTCTGGTAGCACAAAGGTTTGGGTAATGGACCCAATATTTTTTTATGGATAATGGTATGATTTTTGATATATTTGTAGGTAAAACTATTCTATATGGATAGTACATGTCATGCCATTTCCGGTGGTATGTGGAACGTCACATAAATCCTCACGGTTAGAGAGTTATGGCCATGCAAAGTTGGAGAACCCTCATGAGTCATCTAGAAGCCCCAAAAGTTCAAAGTAGTCAAAGTGTTTGCAAATAAGAAATTATTTAAATAATAAATTTAATGGAGAACTTACTAATTATGGAAATTGGTTAAGTTAAGTGGACAAGTGGTTATAAGTGGGTTAACCCTAAAATAAGGAAAGTGGGTTAAGATAGTTAAAAGGTAACCCCTTGAGGATGCTACATGAAAGAATAAATAAGAGGCAAGGCTCTCTCATTTAAACACACTTGAATATCATTTAATATATATTTTGTGAAAGGTTTTTTGGGAAGGTATTATTGATAGAGAAAAATTGCAGCAGAAAAAGTGTGGTAGGAAAAGTGCGGCATAAAAAGCATGGCAAGAAAAGTGTGGCAGAAAAATTGCAGCAGAAAAAGTGCGGCAGAAAAAGTGAGGCAGAAAAAATGCAACAGAAAAATCGCGGTAGAAAAATCATGGCAGAAAAAGTGTGGCAAAAAAATCGCGGCAACTTGGTTGGGGTGTATTTATGAGAGATATGGAACATCTTGTTTGAGGTATGTTTTGAGAGATAGGGTTTAGGTCTTGAGATGGTATTGGGTGTTCAATATTGCTGCATATATCAGATTTGTTGAGGGATATAGTTGGTATTTTTTTGTTGGTATTTGGCATATGGGTATTGGTCTTTTGGTTGTGATGTGTTGTTGAATTTGTTGGTTTATCTTGAGGCTACATAGTAGTGATTTTGTGGCACATGGTTTGATGTAATGGTTTATGGTATTTGGTTTATGGATAGAGTGATGAATTGTTAGATAAATTTTGATGGTTATTGTTGGCAGTAGGCTGAAGTGGAAAGAAGGATGATCACGGGGAAAGAAAACATGCATAAACTGAAGTAAAAACTGGAAGGAAACACAACACGCATGCATGCAAGAAAATGTGCACAAGGAAAGTGACAGTTAGGAGGAAGAACAACACACGCGCATGGGAGGAGGACCTAATGTTGATAGGGTTAGGGTTTTGGTAATGTATTGTAAACAACTGAAGAGCCTGAAATGGATAAATATAGATACATAGGTATCACACGGGGTTGGATTTTGCATTAGTGTTCTATCATAGATATGTACGAGTTGATGCACTATGTAATGTGGTTATGAACTATTTTGTAAGTTGTTGATCTAGAGGAGAGGAGATAAGGAAGATATGAGGATAATATTGTAGGTTGAGGAGCCTAGTGCGATCTAGTTCGCCTCATATAGATCTTACCCATCTGAGGAGAATTGTAAGCGCACGACACTGTAGATGAAAAACTACCATAATAAAAGAGACAAGAGCCAAATATTTGTGGATGTAGCCCAAGAGGGGGTGAACCACAGTAATATCTATGTAATGTGATGAATGCATGCATATCTTTATCTTCTTTCAGCAGTTAATTGTTGTGCTTAATGAATGAATGAGTTATTATATTTCTATGAAACATGGTTGTGTTGTTGAGAGAATAAAATGTTGAAGGTAATGCATAGTCGTGAATACAGTAGATTGTAATCACAAGATATAACAGATGGATCTGAATACAGATCTCATAAATCATACTCAATCCTAGGATGTAAACACCTGAGTCTTACAACCACCCATTAAAGCTATCTTGGGTGAGACTGCACAGTGCATTTTGTGTACTGTGTTGCCTTCTGGTTTACCATGAGGGATGATATTTTTTTAGGCTTTGTTGGAAACCTGAAATACATGAACCCTGGGTCGATAACTTAGACGGTAAAGAAGTTAGGAAACCAACAAATGGTTTCATTGTTGTTGGTAGGAACGAGAGAGGACTGAGTAGAGAAGATAGATTGAGCAAGAAAAGAACGAATAAAAGAAGAGAGAAATGAGCCATTAGAAATGAATGTTGAGATCGTGGAACCCTATGAAAGAATAAATCGAAAGATGGTTGAAAACCAAAGAGATAGAGTTTGCACAGAAATACAATAGAAACCCTATAATCACACCCCAAAAATATCTGGACAAATACGTGTTTACTAATTTGCATGAAGTCTTTTTCTGTGATTTTCTGCATCTACTGCAGGAATGGATACTAAGGTTGAAGGATAACCACATGATGAACCAGATTCAACAGTTAGACTGAAACCCAGTATAGATTGAGAAGTTACAACGGGTGAACAACAAATTCACCCGCGTAGTAGACTTTTGGCTTGATAGTATTTTGGAAGGCTTCATAACAGAGTTGGCAGTTGACACAACGAAGCCATACAATGCAGCGGAGCATAGATTTCTACGCAGACCCTGAGGAAGGTACATTCGATCATTGTATACTTCTATTAAGATACTTCTATATAAAAAAGGTGTAATGACAATGGAATCAGACAACTAAACTTCCTTGCATGCATGGGGGAAGGGGGGAAGCACTGATAGAGAGAGGAGAAATGGAAGGAGGAAAGGATAAGGGAAAGACATAGGAGGAACCCTTGGACCTGATCATGATGAATGAAAACTAGATCAAGTGGATATTAGTGTCAATGGGAAAGGCGCGTAGCAGATTACCCTACCAATACAAGGTGAATACCAAGAAGAGAATCATAGCCGTGAGGGAAGGCTTGTTGAGGGATGAGGAAGAGGTATAGGATCTCTCGGCTATAGAGAAGATTGAGGAAATCATGTGCACAACATACGAGAGGAAGATGAGAGGTCCAAGAACGGGAGGAGAAAGAAGCCATCTTATCGATATTAATGTTAGTTTGGAACCCATAAACCCATGTGCGACTAATACACCAAAGAGAACACCACTGTTTAGACAACCGAAGTTCAGAGAAATTTTGATAACATGAAGTACATCTACACAAGGAGAAACAACTGAAGGAGCCATTTCAGGAAAGAGTAGTCAAGTATCTACACCGTGTGGAGGAGGTACTAGTTCAGTATTTAAAATGGAGGGAAACGATCCCACCATCAGGTTACAAGAATTTCGAGGAGAAGAAACAGAAGACCATGAGAATCTTTTTTTCATTTGTGCAAATATCTAGGAAGAAAAACAGATCACTGATGAAGATACCAAACTTGCACAGCTAGCGATTACATTAAGAGACCACCCACTAGACTAGTACATGAGTATAGACATAAACAGTGCCCCTAGGATGACAAGGACACTGTTTGACATCAAGAAGTTACTAATAAATGAGTTCTGGAAGCTAATCTCAGAGGATCAATACATGAACGAGATGATAAAAATAAGACAGAAACCAGGAGAATCTGTATGGGAGATTGATCAGAGATTCAAGCAACTGAAGGGAAAGTTAAAATATCTCATGATCGATATGCAACATTGGCACTTGTTCGTCAACTCACTACTCCCACACTTAAAATATCCTTTACGACAACAAAAATTTTAGATGTAGGCAGCCTTGAAACTAGAAGAGAACCAATACCAGCAAATGGACCCAGCTATCGAAGAATTGAAGAATCTAACATTTCAGCTGAACCATAATAAGAACAAGGACAAACGAGAAGCCATTTGGTGTACCACATGTAAGACAGAAGGAAACCACAAGAGAGAATGCCCAACGTTCCCACAATATATGGCAGCAAGTATGCCAAATCCATTACCATCGAGAGGAATATGGTGCGAAACATGCAAGAAACCAGGTCATGGCCCCTATCACTGCATGATGATGTAGAAATACCAGACAGTCCCAAAGAGTTCATATTGAACCTTTTGTAAGTTAGTGGACCACAATGATAAATATTGCAGAATGTTGGACAATTGAGAGGGGGGGGGGTGAATCAGTTGTCACCGTGCTTAAACAATCATGCTTCTTTTAAACTCTTTGCAGAAACACTGAATGATGATCACAATAATGTAGGGAAATAAACAATGGCACATTCAGCATCAGTCACATATATGAGAAACATAGAGACAAATATTTCCCGAGGAAACCCATACAGGGTAAAAACCTCTTTTTCTTTATATGATAAGTAATAGTTACATTCTTTACATTATCATACATATGAGCACCAACTCATAATGAGGCTACAACCTCAGTTTTGCAAGCTGATACTTGTTGAGAGCACCAACTCTTTATTTTCTCTAGCACCCACTAGAAGGAAGCACCAACTCCCTGAGTGTTTCCAGCACCAACTGGATGGAAGCACTAACTTCCAATCATACATGCACCAACCTGTATAACAGAGAACAAGAGTTCTCCCTTGCACCACCCTGTCACCCTGGTTTCTCTGGCTGCAACCAGACAGAAGCTACAAATCCTTGTGTTCAAGTACCCACTTGAACCTATGAGGACAACAGTCCTCCCTAGCTCCTCCCTTCCACCCTAGAATATAAATGAATGATTAAACAACCAACTACACAGATAAATCAATTCTTACCACTTCTTCTCTATTTTGTAAATCTGGTCTTCTTCTAACTGTTCTGCAATTCTTCTCTTCCTTTGTCTGTTCTACAATTCTGCTTTGCTTCAAATTGTTCTGCCATTCTGCTCTGCTTCAAGTCTATTCCTCATCTGTTACTCTTCTCTATGTTTTATCTCACACTGCACATATTTTCAGTCTCACACTGTGCACCCTGTGATTTTCTGTTTCTTAGAGTTTAATTCATTTTTCGTTCAGAACGACCAACCATGCACAGTCTGTAACTTTTTCTTTTATGCACCACACACACAACAGTTACACTTTGAATCTTCTTAGGCAAAAGAAAAATGTCTAAGCAACTGAAACACCAATCGGTCAAGAAGCATGAATCAGTTTTTCTAACTGATTGGTAACCGATCAATAAACTATGAGATGGAACAATATCCCTCCGATCATATTTCAAACTCACTTGAACTGTTGGATTAAGAATAAAGAATCAATTCAGCATTTCAAGATCCTTGTGGTGAAGCTTAGCACCTCTAGCTTCTTCCTCCATCTTCCATCGATGTGCATAATGGCTGCGACCACACACTTATGCATAAAGCGCTTTCGCGATTTCGCATTTTGTGAATCTAGAGATGAGGCATCTTGACTCTCCAAGTCGTGATCCCCGAAACCCCAAAATGGAGCTTATCTGAACTGACTCCTTCCCTTCTCGTGACCACTGACAGTGACCATAGGATGTGACAAAAGGTGCTTCATATTTCACGAGTTTATAAACTTCATTAAGTCTGATCAACGGTTGAAATCTCCATAGATCCGACGGTCCAGATCTTATCGCGATCTCGCATATCACAAGTTTCCACACCATGCTCCGTTGAGTCCAAGTCAGTGAAATTCCAATCACTTTCCACTTGTCCTATGATTCGACGGTCCAGATCTAATATTGATTCAACGGCTCAGATCATATCGCGATTTCAGAATTCTTGTTGCAAAGTGTTGCGACACTCCAACTTTCGGTATCCGAAACCCTGAAATGGGGTTGGATCAATGGTCCACATCAAACCTTGATCTGATGGCTCATATCATTTTTCCATTTCACATTTCACAATTTCGTCATTCCTGTGGTATTGTTTCTTGCCTCTCCAAGTCGCGATTCGCGAAACTCCGAAATGGAGTCGGATCGACGGTCCAGATCACACCTTGATCTGACGGCTGCGATTAAATCGCAATTTAGCATATCATGATTTCGACATTCCTGTGGTTAATATTCTTTGACATCTCCAACTCTCAATCCGTGAAACTCTGAAATGGAGTCGAATTGATGGTCCAGATCACACCTTGATCTGACGACTATGATTAAATTGCGATTTCGTATATCGCGATTTCGAGAGATGAGAGGTTGGATCATTTCATACTTTTGACTTTCCAGTCAGCGAAATGATGATCTATGTCCATGTGTCATGCCCGAAGATGGACAGTCCTCCTTCTTTCAAGATTTTGTATGCCTGTTTCTCCTTGCACTTTAATGAACATGCAGGTTCTCCATGATCCAACGATGGTTGAGTCTGGCGCTCAAATTTGATGCCTGAGATCTGTCCTCCTCTTCTGCGTGTTCTTCTTGTCTACTAACAGATCTAACGGTCCTCCTTCTTTCAGGAATTTTAAATGGGATCCAACGATTAGAAATGCTTCTCCTCCCGAGATTACTTTGTTCCTATTTTTCCATCGATGCTTACTCTGATCTTGCCATCGATGATCTGCCAACAATCCTTTGCATTATCTCTTCTGAACTTATCGAGCTTGCTCTGTAGCGTCTTCCTAAAATACTTCTGATGCCCGTCTGTTACATTCTTCCTGTACTCATGCCATATTCACTGTTGTACTTGCCATCAATGACAAGCATACGATGCCTGTTAAACTTTTGCCAACAATCTCCCCCTTTGGCATTGATGGCAACTAAGGCACCCGAATTATTTTCTCCCCCTTTGACATCAATGTCAAAGAGAACATGCCCCCCCTGAGATATGGCAGTAATTTTAGGAGGTATCAAATATTAAGCCAACACAAACTCCTCCTGATGGGATAGACTCTTTTATTTGAGGCCTGCAGATGTTTGTATCCAAACCAGAGTCTTCTTTTTCTGATTCTTGGACCTTTTCATCTTCATCTTCCGTTGTATCCTCTGTAGAATACAAAAAAAAATTCTCACCTCTCTTACTCGGACTCCTTCATCAACCTTTTCTTCTCATGAGTGGATGACTCCCCCTATCACTGTTATCTCTTTGCTTCTGACTCTTTTCCCCTTTTGTTCCTAAAGGTTAACTTTCCTTGACAAGGTCTTTCCTCTTGTTACTTCTACAGGATGTCATGTATATCATTTTTTAAAACAAAATGTTGTTGTTGAAGAGGCTGCTATCCCACTGACACTCTGCGTAATTGTTTCTTGTTACCATTCAAACAACCCTTGGATCTCCCCATTGATTCTCATCGATTTCTAATGTTGAATTTCATATTTCTTCCATGATGCATACAATCCAAGGTCTTATGTCCACATTCAATCACAAGAGAAAACTGCTACAACCACTCTCATACCTGCTTTTTTGTTTCATAGACAAAGGACCTGTATCAGGTTTCTTAGGAGTACTGATTTTTTCTTTGTTACATCCAATACCAGATTTTTCATTTGGTGATCTTTGACTATCCAAGGTCTTATTCAGGGTCATGGAGCTATTTAAGAACTTTCTTTGGGTGTCTTCCTTCTCAACCTTCAAGACTTTTGCTTTTTGTTTATGACATGGTTCTTCTCCTACTTCATCCATGGGGTTAATGCTAACTAAACATTCTTATATTGCATCTGAATCTTCTTCTTTACTTGCAGGGGAGGATTCAACATCAACATTATTGATTGTCCTTATACTTTTATTCACCACTTGTCCTCAGTTTACATTTACCTTATACTCTTTGGATGTGAGCACTTCTTCACTGCCTCTGTCACACTTTTGACTTGAACTGAGCGAATTATGTTTCAGACCATCCATAAGCAGAATGTATTGGGCATCTCCTTTGTCATTACTCAAACTCACCATCCCTCTATCCTTGATTTTACCTGGTTCATCATTTTCAAGGATCACATTTTCTGTTTTGCTTTTACTTATGGACAGAAGATTATCCATGTCTCTAGTAATGTTCTTGAAACATCCACTTTCTATATTCTCGGAAGCCTTTTGTTTTTGAATTGAAAGTGCTAGATCACATTTTTCACTATCTTTCCTTTTCCATGTGCTAGCCTTTCTATCTAAGAAATTTATCCTTGGGTCTGCTTTGTAATTCTTTAGATGGAAATTTGTAGCTTTGTGGTCAAAGTTGTGACAGTTATAACATTCAATCTCATTGTTCAATAGGCCAAAGTTGTTGTTGCAACATTGTCTACTCATTGACTGTTTATTATTTCTCGACCTCCTTAGTTGTATGTCTCTAGAATTAGTTTGGAAATTTGGAATCTGTGATGGTTTGTTACTTGGTTGTATCATTCTTTGTTGAGGCAAATATTTATTCCTTTGAAATCTTAATTTCTTATGTCTAAGTCTTAAGGAACAATTTACAGCTTTGTGACCAAAGTTAGAACAGTAGAAACAATATCCATAGAAAAATTCTTTGTACCTGGAAAATGATTGTCTTCTTTGAGA
>ML841877.1:18074-39988 GCA_009831015.1 Picea engelmannii
CTTTGTGACCAAAGTTAGAACAGTAGAAACAATATCCATAGAAAAATTCTTTGTACCTGGAAAATGATTGTCTTCTTTGAGAAAATCGATTTCTTCCATGCTGATGATGTCCTTGAGTAGGGATTACATTATTTCTTTGTTCTGCAGATTCAGTCCTGGCAGCTTTTTCTTTGCTCGTCCTGGGCAGCTGATTCTCTTCCTTTGTTTTTGCAGGTTTGTGGTTGTCATTGGTTGTAGATTTAACAAACTTGATGGGTTCTTTGTTTCTTGGTTGACCACTACTTGATCCCTCTTCAAACCCCAAACCATTTTTCAGCTTTGGATTTCTTTACTGATTCAGAATGGTGGTTAATCCTTCTGAGGCTTTGATACTTGACAGATTTTGATGACACAAGGTTTGAAACTTCTCCATCTCTTTCCTAGTTTTTACTACTTCTTCTTCCAGAGCTTCAGATCTTGCCCTCTTTTCTAATAGCTGATTTTTCAGAATATCCTCGATTTTCCTTGCCTCTTCTAACTCCACTTTTAGCAGGGCAAAGTCTTCATCAGGATGTTTACTGTCTTTCTCAAACTGTATCAACAATTGTTTTTTCTTTCTGTTCTTGATTCTTAGACTGTCAATCTCTTCTAGTGCACTGATCAGTTCTCCTTCCATATCAACCACAAATTATTCATCATTCTCATCACTACCTATGATTTCAATATCATAATCCTCTTTGTCCATAACCATGAAGTCACTTACTTTATATTCACATGAAGAATCACTATCGGTGTCTTCTGAGCAGTCCTCATTGTTTACACATAAACTTTTCTTCTTATCAAATCTTCTTGATTTGTGCTTCTCTTCATCTTCAGATTTTTGGTCATGTTTCTTGTGTGGACATTTATTTGCAAAATGACCTATCTTACCACAGTTGAAACATTTGAAGGGAATATTACCTTGGTACTTGCCTGATCCTTTCTTTAATCTTCTCATGAATTTTTCTTCAATTTCATCAGGTTCACAATCCTCATTCTTATCTGCTTTAAATGATGCTTCTCTAGAGGTGGTTTTACTTGTAACTATCCTCATTTCATATGCAGTCAACGTTCCTAGAAGTTGATCAAAAGACAAGGTTTTTAGATCATTAAGTTCTTCTATATCAGAGACCTTCGGGTTGAACCTATCTGGGAGAGATATCAAGATTTTCTGAACTAAATAGGGTTCCTCAATTTTTTCCCCAAGTGCTTTCATTGCATTTACTAGTTCTTCAACTCTCAGAAAATACTTCCCAATGGTTTCATCTTCTTTCATATGTAGATTTTCAAAATGGACTCTATAGGTTTGAAGCTTGGCATATTTTACCTTCTCCTTACCTTCATAACTGTTCATGAGTTTGTCCCACATTTCTTTAGCACTTTGAAGATGCATCGCCTTCACAAACTCATCTTCTGCAAGTCCATTCAAGATAGCATTCATACCCTTAGCATTAAAAATAAATTCTAACTTATCATCCTTGGAAGCTACCACAACAGGCTTTATGTATCCAGTTTCTACTACATCCCAGACATCAGCTCCTAAGGCCATTAGGTATGTTCTCATTCTAACCTTCCAGAAGGAAAAATTCGTTCCATCAAATAGAGGAGGCCTAGTGACTGAAGTCCCTTCATGGCTTGTCATGTTTAAGCTTACATATCCACCTTTAAATAAAAGGCACCGACTCTGATACCAATTGTTGGACAACTGAGAGGGGGGGGTGAATCAGTTGTCACCATGCTTAAACAATCATGCTTCTTTTAAACTCTTTACAGAAACACTGAATGATGATCACAATAATGCAGGGAAATAAACAATGGCACATTCAGCATCAGTCAGATATATGAGAAACACAAAGACAAATATTTCCCGAGGAAACCCATACAGGGTAAAAACCTCTTTTTTCTTTATATGATAAGTAATAGTTACATTCTTTACATTATCATACATATTAGCACCAACTCATAATGAGGCTACAACCTCAGTTTTGCAAGATGCTACTTGCTGAGAGCACCAATTCTTTGTTTTAGCTAGCACCCACTAGAAGGAAGCACCAACTCCCTGACTATTTCCAACACCAACTAGATGGAAGCACCAACTTCCAATCATATAGGCACCAACCTATATAACAGAGAACAAGAGTTCTCCCTTGCACCACCCTTCCACCCTGGTTTCTCTGGCTGCAACCAGACGGAAGCTACAACTCCCTGTGTTCAAGAACCCACTTGAGCCTATGAGGACAACAGTCCTCCCTAGATCCTCCCTTCCACCCTAGAATATAAATGAATGATTAAACAACCAACTACACAGATAAATCAATTCTTACCACTTCTTCTCTGTTTTGTAAATCTGGTCTTCTTCTAACTGTTATGCAATTCTTCTCTTCATTTGTTTGTTCTGCAATTCTGCTCTGCCTCAACTTGTTCTGCCATTCTACTCTACTTCAATTATATTCCTCATTTGTTACTCTTCTCCGATTTTTATCTCACACTGCGCATATTTTCAGTCTCACACTGTGCACCTTGTGATTTTCCCTTTCTTACAATTTAATTCATTTTTCGTCCAGAACGACCAACCACGCACAGTCTATATATTTTTATTTTATGCACCACACACACAACAGTTACACTTCGAATCTTCTTAGGCAAAAGAAAAGCGTCTAAGCAACTGAAACACCAACCGATCAAGAAGCATGAATCATTTTTGCTAACTGATTGGTAACTGATCAATAAAATATGGGATGGAACAATATCCCTCTGATCATATTTCAAACTCACTTGAACCATTGGATTAATAATAAAGAATCAATTCGGCATTTCAGGATCCCTGTGGTGAAGCTTAGAACCTCTAGCTTCTTCCTCCATCTTCCATCGATGTGACCAATGGTTGTGACCACACGCTTATGCATAAATCACTTTCATGATTTCTCATTTCGTGAATCTGGAGATGAGGCATCTTGACTCTTCAAGTCACGATCCCCAAAACCCCAAAATGGAGCTTATCTAAACTAACTCCTTCCCTTCTCGTGACCACCGGCAGTGACCATAGGCTGTGCCAAATGGCGCTTCATATTTCATGAGTTTATAAACTTCATCGAGTCTGATCAACGGTTGAAATCTCCATAGATCCGACGGTCCAGATCTTATCGCGATCCTGCATCTCGGGAGTTTCCACACCATGCTTCGTTGACTCCAAGTCAGCGAAATTCCAATCGCTTGCCACTTGTCCTATGATTCGACAGTCCAGATATGATCTTGATTCAACGGCTCAGATCATATCGCGATTTCGGCATTTTTGTTGCAAAGTGTTTCGACGCTCCAACTTTCGGTATCTGAAACCCTGAAATAGGGTTGGATCAATGGTCCACATCAAACCTTGATCTAACGGCTCAGATCATTTCTCTATTTCGCATTTCGTGATTTCGGCATTCCTGTGGTATTGTTTCTTGCCTCTCCAAGTCTCGATTCGCAAAAATCCGAAATGGAGTCGGATCGACAGTCTAGATCACACCTTGATTTGACGGATGCGATTAAGTCGCAATTTTGCATATCATGATTTCAACATTCCTGTGGTTAATATTATTTGACATCTCCAACTCTCAATCCATGAAACTCCAAAATGGTGTTGGATCGACGGTCCAGATCACACCTTGATCTGACGGCTATGATTAAATCGCGATTTTAGATATCGTGATTTCGAGAGATGAGAGGTTGGATCATTTCATACTTTTGACTTTCCAGTCAGCAAAATGTTGATCTATGTCCACGTGTCATGTCCAAAGATGGACTGTCCTCCTTCTTTCAGGATTTTGTATGCCCGTTTCTCCTTGCACTTTAATGAACATGCAGGTTCTCCATGATCCAATGATGGTTGAGTCTGGCGCTCAGATCTGACACCCGAGATCTCTCCTCCTCTTCTGGGTGTTCTTCTTGTCTACTAACAAATCTGACGGTCCTCCTTCTTTCGGGATTTTTGAATGGGATCCAACGATCATAAATGCTTCTCCTCCCGAGCTTACTTTGTTCCTGTTTTTCCATCGATGCTTACTCTGATCTTGCCATCGATGATCTTCCAACAATCCTACCATCGATGATCTGCCAACAATCCTCTGCACTATCTCTTCTGAACTTATCGAGTTTTCTCTGCAGTGTCTTCCTAAAATACTTTTGATGCCCGTCTGTTACATTCTTCCTATACTCATGCCATCTTCACTGTTGTACTTTCCATCAATGACAAGCATACGCTGCCTGTTAAACATTTGCCAACATAGAACTATGGAGATGATGCGAAAAAAGACATCAGATGCATATAGAGTGCAGGATGAAATGATGACTGGGAAAGAAACACCACAGTTTAATCAAATTCTATCTCCATAAAACACTACGCAACATCAGTATAATACTGTGAAACAACTGTACAATAACACACAACCGCAGTACAACCTGTCATAGCCTTAGTATAATACCACGCAGTATAATCAGGCACCACAGTATAACACATCGAGCGGCGATCGAACAGGCTATAGAGGAGGAGAACGAGCCAGAGGAGGTTTCAGATGAGGTAGAGGACTAGTTGGTAGTCACATGTCACAATTGTCAACAACCAGGACATTATGTATGGGAATGTCCACTTCCACTAGCGACTGGTATGTATTGTCACACATCAGACCATGATACAAAGGAATGCCCAACATTACTAGTAAAGATTCAGGAAAAGAGGAACCAAAACAATCAAAATGTTTAGTGGATTTCAGTCGAAGCAAGGGATGAAGGACAAAACATTAATATAGTCACTTATGGAGGAACAAAAACAGGAAATGACGTAGTTCGACAGGAACTAGAGAAGAACCAATCGGTAAAGAAGAACATTGAACCAAGGGAGCAGTTCAATGTGAAGAGGTAAAAGGAGATCTTTAAAGAGGCTAAACAAGAATTTCAGAAGGAGGACATAACGTCAACTTCAACTACGAAGCAAGACAAGGAAGCACTAGAATACGAGATGCCTCCATCATTGGATCATACCAATAGGATGAAACCCATGGGACAAGTAAGTGCAATCATGTGTAAAAGTATTAAGTGATCCATCATCTATGAAAATATTGCAAAACATACTAGAAAAATGTAGCAGTGAGACATAAGAAAAGATAGAACCAAAAGCAATTAATCACCTACACACAAGAAGAAGAACAAGTAGGGAGTTTAGATTGAATTCTAACATTGGGGATTTCAATATGGTAGACATTATACTGGATCTAGGATCTGAGGTCAATGTATTACCAAAGAAGACATGGAAATGCATGGGAGAGACAACATTAGGATACTCACCTGTTCAATTAAAACTAGAAAACCGACATAGAGTCTTGCCAATCGGTAAACTTAAAGGAGTGACAATCGACCTAGATGGAGTGCACACTAAAGCAGACTTTGAACAAATTGAAATAGTGGATGACGCAACACCTTACCCAATGTTGCTTGGTCTGGATTGGGAATTTGACAACCAGGCCATAATCAATTTGAAAACTAGGAAAATGACATTTGAGTCTAGAGAATATAGGGTCATCACACCATTAGACCCATCAAAAGGGGATAGGTTTGTAGAACCTACTTTCCTAGAATTAGAGGAAATTGACCAGTTGTACAGAACAACTGTGCACGATGAAGATTATGAAAACCCAACTGCAGACAGGGTACTTAGTTGGCAGAGCATTACTTCATGTGCAACAGACTCAGACATCAGGTTAGGGAACTGGAAACAAAGGCTACATGAAGTATCCCGAGAATATGTGCAAGAATAGACCGTGCAGTAAGATGGGTAGGCACAAAAATCAGAGAACCACCCAGTTTCCACGGACTAAATGATTTGGAAACATTCTTGACACAATACGAAGACGTAGTGTTAGTGTTAGGATATTTAGACACTTAGGAGTTAGTTAAGAACTACTTGGTATAATGTGTCATTCGGTAAAAGTGTGTTTCTTAGTGTGTTTCTTTAGTATGCATTTGTAGTTAGGAAATCCGACGGTCACGATATGATCCTGACATAGAGTGATCAAACGGTTCATATTCTCCTCGATCTTAATGGTCATTTATCTATGGCTTAACACCCAATTGGTCCATGATATCTATTTAAATAGAATGGAGAGTCATTTGCCGATGATCGATTGTGAGAAACTCTCTTGTAAAATCTCTCTGTAATATTTTTCTTTGCATTAATAAACTGCTCCAAGTGGCCGCATTGGCTGGGGCTGTGGATGTTTCCTCGTATGGGTTTTATCATGTGAAAACATCGGTGTGTTTATATTTGATATGGTTATGTGAGTGGTTACTGAAGGTGTTCATCCTCTGTTGGAATACCTGTGTTGTCAAACATGGTATCATAACCTGTTTGAAGACCCGCTCCTGTTGTAGATCGATATCGTGAAGACAAGTTGCCTCATCTCCATTTTCTACCATTTTCATACATTTCTGGGCTAAGAGGACTATTCCATTGAGTCCAAAGCACTCGTTTCAGTCAGGAACACTTTTCGTTTCACTCAAAAAGGTTTCTGTTTTCGCAAGATACGACCATTACAGTTAGATCTGGAGGTATAAATCCTGAATACGCATTTTTAAAATTTCTGCAAAGTTTTATTTTGGTTTGATATTATTTGTTTCCATGTTGCTACTCTTTTAGATCTGCATATGCTCTTTTCCCTGCACCCTGTGTTATCTTGGAAAATCAGAAACAGATAGGAAAAGGTGCATCTTCCAGGTAAGCTAGCCGAGATCTAACCCTTGTTGTCATCGAGAAGTGAAATTTTTTTCTTGTGTGAAAAGAGGTTTTTTCTAGCACGCTCTCCAAGGCTGTCTTAAAAAACAACAACAAAAACAACAATCCTCCTTTTGAACATTACAATATGTTTTGCTAGATCATTTGGTTAAAAGTTTCCTTATTAAGTAAGAGGTCTTGAGTTCAAGTCTCTCTTTTGTTACTTTTTTTGAAAAAGTTCATGCCAAAATTGTAAAGTGTATTTCACTTCAAGTATAAAAGTGAATCACTATAAGTAGCTTTAATATTTTATTTTAGAGTTATTTATTTTTCATGCATATTTTCTGTTATAAAGTAACTTCATTGTAAAAGTGATCCCCACTTCTATTTATAAAAGTGGGTCAGTTCATAAAGCATCTTACACAATCACATGGTCATTTGGTTACCATTTGAGCATTTTTTAAAAATGGCATAACTCTAACATCGAAAGTCCGTTTTCAGTGCCGTTTTTTTTAAAACCACATAACTTTTCGATATCTTTCCATCTAGATCATCGGTTTCAATTTTAAAATCCATATTATCTGCATATTTAATATGGATTCTACAAGTATTGTCTTGCTTACCAACAACAACTACTTTCAATGCAAATATCATATGGAAGATTTATTAAGAAGTAAAGGCTTGTACCAGATTACCTTAGGAAAGGAAAAAGCACCCACTGATGCCAATAAGAAATCCAAGTGGGAGAATAGGAATGAATAAGCACGTGGACTAATCAGAATTTCCAGCTCTCTTGATTTAAGGTACCACCTTCAAGATATTGATGACCGCAAGAAGCTTGGAACACGATTAAATCTGTGTTTGGTAAAATCAATATTATTCGAGCACAACAGTTAGAAAATCAAATACTGACCTTGAGTCCAAATGATTTTTCTTGCCTTGGAGACTATATATCTAGGTTTAAAACACTTAGAATTTTATGTGAAGAATGTAAGATAAAGATGGAGGATGAGTGTTGCATCTATCTTATTCTTTATAATCTAGGTAGTGCATATTTTCTATTTGTATCTACCTTTTATGCCATGAGAGAGGCTCTAGGGGAAGAAGCTTATAAAAAACCCACTCTTGAGTCCTTTTTTGCTTCTTTGATTCAAGAGGAAGATAAGCTTGTACAATTTGGAGTGATCAACACTAGGTCCCTCCAACAAAGCCTTAGTTACCCAACAGAAAGATAAACCCAAGTATCCCAAGAAGCAACATCCTCACTACAACAACAAACAACATAAGGTCCCAAACCTGCTCAGACAACTTCAGCTCCCATTGGTGACAAAGGAGCAAAATATAAAAGTAAGAATACTAACAGACATTGCAACTTTTGTGATAAATATGGTCATGATGAGTCCAAATGTTTCAAGAAGATGGCATCTT
Organism: Picea engelmannii; assembly: GCA_009831015.1. Taxonomy (NCBI): domain Eukaryota; kingdom Viridiplantae; phylum Streptophyta; class Pinopsida; order Pinales; family Pinaceae; genus Picea; species Picea engelmannii. The sequence continues at coordinate 26,266 of ML841877.1, forward strand.
TAGAAACAATGATGAAGAAGCACAAAAGCAGTATTGATTCTACTTCTTCTTCTCACAGACATGCACTTTTTGCTTCTGGTTTCTCCTTCAATTCAAATTCTACTACTACTTCTTCTTTTGATGAGTGTCTTATTGATTCAGGAGCATATTATCATATGGCTAAGGATAAAGCCATATTTTCTGCTCTAAATGAATGCAACACCAAGAAAATATTTGTTGGTGATGATAGATCTCTTAGTGTTGTAGGATCTGGAATATTTCAAGTAGATAATGGTCATTTCAATGACTTATTATGTGTCCCAAGTCATTCTTGTAACTTTCTATCAGTATATCAAATCACTCATTCAGGTGAATGTAAAACCATCGAGTTTTCACCTCACCAAGTTGTAATTAAGGATCTAAAATATCCTAAGCATGTTCTTACAACTGGAATTGCTGATGATATTACCAGGTTGTACAAATTTGACAACTTTGGGTCATCAAAATTTTCATTAGTTTTTGTTGCTCATAGTGATGACTTGAGAAAACTTTGGCATGAGTGGTTTGGTCATCTAAACTATCGCTCATTACAGGAACTATGTAATCAACAGATGGTGACTGGTCTTCCTCTTGTTTCATGCAAAGATGGTGTTTGTGCCGATTGTGTTCTCGACAAACCTCATCGGGACATTTTTGACAAACGTGCCTCTTGGCACGCCTCGGGCCCTTTACAACTTGTTCACATTGATTTGTGTGGTCCACTTTCTTCTCCTTCCTTTTCTATATGCAAGTATTTCTTAAATTTCATTGATGATTTTTCCAGATGTACTTGGGTTTACTTATTAAAACTTAAGAGAGAAGTTTTTGACAAGTTTTGGGCGTACAAGGCCCTTGTAGAAAAGCAATATGAACATCAAATTAAAAAGTTAAGAACAGATAATGGAGTCGAATATGTGAACAATAATTTCACAAGTTACTGCACTACACAGGGCATCCAAATGCAACACACTGTTCCATATACACCACAACAAAATGGTGTTTCTGATAGAAAGAACCACACATTAAAAGAAATGGCTAATTGTATGATCCAATCTAAGGGACTAAGTCTAAAGTATTGTGTGGAAGCAATCAACTGTGCAAATTACATAGTCAATCGCACTCCCACAAAGGCTCTTAAAAATATAACACCGGAAGAATCTTGGACTAAAATTAAACCATATGTAAGTCACTTCCGTGTATTTGGAAGTATAGTATGAGCTCACATTCCTGATGACAAAAGGAAAGAATTGCAGCCTAAAAGTGAGAAGTTTATATTTGTTGGTTATTTTGAATATATCAAAGGTTATAGACTTCTTCAACCACATTGTAATGAAATTATTCTTAGAAGAGAGGTTAAATTTGATGAAAATCTCTTGGCCTGCGAGCCTAATTCGGTAGTTGTGCCTTCTTCGGCCTACGAACCATCTTCGGCATTTATGCCTTCTTTTGTTCCTATTCTAGTTTCTTATTTAGATGATGAAAGTGAGGATGAAAATCCACCACTTCCTGCTGACCTTCCTCTAGATGATTCCTTTGAACTTGAACAAGCACCAGTTCCACCGCTTCCTAGATGGGTCCATTCAACATGCGAAGCAGCTGGTGATCTTGTCGGTGATCCTTCAGATCAATGTCGAACATGTTCACAGTTCTAGCAAGCCTCTTCTCTTCTGGCTCAATTTTTAGAGACTCATGATCCAGAGACATTTGCAGAAGCTTCGGGTCATCCATATTGGGATACAATAATGAATGAAGAGTATCGTTCTTTAATGGAAAATGATACTTGGGATCTTGTACCTGTTCCAAAAGGAAGAAAACTTTTCATATGTAAATGGGTCTATAGAACTAAGTATGCATCAGATGGAAGTGTTGAAAGACATAAGGCTTGGTTAGTTTCCAAAGTATTTTCCCAAGTTTAAGGAATTGACTATAATGAAACCTTTTCCCCTGTAGCCAAAATGAATTCCATCCGCCTTGTTCTTTCCCTTGCCACCTCACATAAATGGGAAGTCCATCAAATGGATGTTAAATATGCCTTCTTGCATGGTGATTTGAAAGAAGAAATCTACATGGAACAACCTCCTGGCTATGTCCAAAATAACTTTAGCCTTGTTTGTCACCTCAAGAAATCTCTTTATGGTCTCAAGCAAGCTCCCAGAGCTTGGTATGCCAAAATTTACAGCTTTCTTATTACCACTAGATTCTCTAAATGCCATTTTGATCCTAATGTCTATACCAAGAAAGTAGGAATCCATATCATAATCCCTTTCCTTTATGTTGATGACCTTATCCTTACTAGTAGTGACCCAAAAAATTTAAACCATGTGAAAACCAGCCTTAAGAAGAAATTTAAAATGAGTGACTTAGGCTTTTTTCACTATTTCCTTGGCTTCCAAGTTTTTCAAACCAATGAAGGAATTTTTATTTCCCAGTCTAAGTATGCTTGTGACCTTCTTCGTCACTTTCACATGGATGATTGTAAACCAACCCATTATCCCTTCTAATATAGAGTCAAGCTTATTGCCACCTATCCTTCTTCTGAAGTTGATGCCACCCTGTATCGTCAGTTAGTTGGTAGCCTCTTATACTTGATTCATACCCATCCTGATTTTTCCTTTGTTGTTGGTATTTTTCCTCGGTATATGAAAACACCCCATGAAATCCATTGGAAAGAAGCTAAAAGGATACTTCACTATATCCGTGGTACAGTTCAATTCGGGATACATTATAGTTTAGAGGGGACTCCTTTATTGGTTGGTTTCACTGATTTAGATTGGGCTAGCGACCCTGATGATTGAATTCTATTGTAGGTTATGTTTTCAGCCTTGGTTCAGGACCTGTCACTTGGGCCTGTAAGAAACAACAGGCTATTTCACTTTCTTCAGTAGAAGCAGAGTACCGAGCAGTGGTAAATGCAAGTCGGGAAGCCTTGTGGCTTCGACAAATCCTTTTAGAGTTTGGATTTGAGAGACAAAATCCGACCAACCTTTGGTGTGACAATCAAAGTGCCATCAAGCTCGCCAAATACCCAGTTAAACATCATCGTAGAAAGAACATCGACCTACACATGCACTTCATCAGAAAGCTCATTCATGATCAAGTTATTGAAGTGATCTTTTTCCCTACAGAAGATCAAGTTGCAGACATTTTCACAAAGTCTCTTACAGAAGCGAAGTTTTCCAAACTTTGATCTATGTTAGGTTTTCAGGAAGTTGTCATTAAGGGGGGATATGATCTAATGCCTCCTTCCTTCTCCTATTGTGTCAACATTGTAAATCCTTCAATCCTATCCCAAGTTGTTCTTAAGGGGGGATGTTAGGATATTTAGACACTTAGGAGTTAGTTACGAATTACTTGGTCTAATGTGTCATTAGGTAAAAGTGTGTTTCTTAGGGTGTTTCTTTAGTATGCATTAGTATGCATTTGTAGTTAGGAAATCCAATGGTCATGATATGTTGCCGACATAGAGTGATCCAACAGTTCATACTCTCCTCGATATTAAAAATCATTGATCCATGGATTAACACCTGATTGGTCCATGATCTCTATTTAAAGAACATGGAGGGTCATTTGTCGATGATCAATTGTGAGAAACTCTCTTGTGAAATATCTTTGTAATCTTTTTATTTGCATTAATAAACTTCTCCAAGTGGTTGTGTTGGTTGGGGCTGTGGGTGTTTCCTTGTAGGGGTTTTACCATGTGAAAACATTGGTGTGTTGATATTTGATATGGTTATGTGAGTGGTTACTGAAGGTGTTCATCCTCTGTTGGAATACCTGTGTTGTCGAACAGTTAAAGAACTAGAGACTGTTAGCACTTGACTTAGCACTCAAGGCCATACCGACAATATGGTGGGGCACACACAAAGAGACAATCAAAGAATGGTATCAATGTAAGCGATTACTATGCATAAGGTTCGACGTAGAACAAAAAAAAAAAAAAACAACAAACAACAGAAATATTAAGGACAAGAGGCACCAGGGAAAACTTGTAGAAGTGCAAAATGTTGTGGAAAATGACACCCCCAAAGGAATGGCCTCATTAATTCATACACACTCTAGAGGGAATACCAGTGAATTGGTATACGGACCAGGAATTGTGCAAGGGAACTACGACCTGGATGACATTGCAACAAAAATTTTCAATCACTTTCTCATTTGAACATGCGAACCCCAACATAGACGCAGCCCTTAAATGGATCAGAGGAGTAATATTCATCAAAGAACCAAAAGTAGAATTGATCACAGAAGAACAACAATGGAACAAACGAACAATCAAGGAGATGTTGTGATGTTAGCATGTACAGGAGGAAGCACCAGATGAAGATGATCCATGCAATATTTAGATCGAATAAGTAGAAGGTGAAAGAGATGTGAAAGGACCACCCATAGAATCAAAATTCATTTACGAGCTGATCAAGGTAAAGAAAGTTAATATCGGGACAACTGAGCAGCCCAAAATGGCCATCATTGGAGATTACTGGGATGAGAAAACAATAGAAATCATCACATAGTTGTTGCATGAATACAATGAACTCTTTCCCACAACATTCATAGAGATGAAGTGTATAGCCAGAGAACTAGGAGAAATGAATATACCACTCAGACCTGACGTGAGATATATTAGACAACAACCCTACAGATTGAACCCAATATACAAACAAAAATTCAAAGATGAGATCGAAAGGATGCTCGAAGTCGGCATCATAGAACCAATTGAGAAGTCAGAGTGGATAAGTCCAATGGTAGTATAGTACAAGAAACAAGGAGGGATCAGAATATGTGTCGACTTGAGGAAGTTGAACAGTGCATGCCTAAATGACCCATTCCCTACACCATTCACGGTTGAAGTGTTAGATAATGTGGGGGGACATGAAGCTTACTAATTCACTGATGGATTATTAGGATACCATCAGATTAAGATATCACAAGAGGACATATACAAGACCACATTCATGACAGAATGGGGATCCTATCAGTACACAGTCATGTCGTTTGGACTGAAGAATGCACCAACAATATTCTATAGAGTAGTCATCACAACATTTAAAGAATTCATCCATCAATTTCTTGAAGTATACCTGGATGATTGGACAGTCTATAGCCTATTAAAAAACCATGTGGAAGTTTTACGACTGATGTTAGAAAGATGCAGACAGTGCCAGATATCACTAAAGATCAAGAAATGAATATTTGGAACATAGTTTGGGATACTATTGGGCAACATAGTATCCAAATAAGGTTTATTAGTATATCCGGTGAAGATCGCAGTTATTGTTAACTTGCCAACACCAAAAATAGTCCATCGAGTAAGAGTAATGTTAGGACACACAGGATACTACAGGAAATTCATCAAAGGATATGTGCAGATCACAACACCAATGGAAAAACTGTTAAAGAAGGATACAAAGTTTTAGTGGAATGATGAGTGTGAACACGGTCTGGATACCTTTAAGGAAAATATGTTTACCTCACTGATATTAGTATTTCTAGACTGGGAAAAGACATTCCATGTGCATGTAGATGCATTAACGATATCACTTGGAGCTATCTTGGCGCAACCATGAGAGGGAGACTTGGATCACCCGATAGAATTTGCAAGTAGGAAGTTATCAGACTTAGAACAGAACTACAACACGACATAAAGAGAATGCCTAGCCATGGTCTACGCACTACATAAGTTCAAGCATTACTTATTGGGAAAACACTTAAAAATGTTCACAAATCACTTAGCCCTAAAATTCCTAGTCAACAAGCCAGTGTTAGGGGGGGAGAATTTGTCGATGGTTACTACAATTTTGAGAATTTGACTTTGAAGTAATAGTTAAACCAAGAAAATTGAATGTAGGACCTGACCACCTGTGAAGGGTCACAAATGGAGAAGATCCTACGAATCTATAAGACCACTTTCCGGATGCACAATTATTCTCAATACAGATTTTTGATGAATACTTTGTAGATATCATTCAATACTTGAGTATAGGTACTACGCCGCAAGAATATAGCACCATGTAGAAGAAGAACTTGGTAGTCCACGCTACCGACTATCAAATGATTGCAGGACATTTATATAAAATGGGTGCAGATAGAATCTTGCCAAGATACATGTTAGAGAAAGAAAGACCAATAATTTTAGTAGAATCCCACAAGGGAATAGCAGGAGGGAACTATGCAGGTAAAGCTACCATGCAAAAGGTATTATGCGCAAGACTATGGTGGCCAATGATTCACAAAGACTCGAAGGAGTATTGTCAAAGATGCGATGTCTGTCAAAGGGTAGGCAAACCCAACAGAAGAGACGAGATGCCACTACAACCACAAGTAACATTACAGGCATTTGAAAAATCAGAAATAGACTTTGTGGGACCAATTAACCCGCTAGCCAAAAGAACAGGGGCTAGGTACATCATCACCGCAACAGAATATTTAACAAGATGGTCATAAGTCGCACGAGTAAAAGATTGCAATGTAGAAACAACATCACACTTCTTGTTTGAACATGTAATCACTAGATTTGGGTGCCCAAGAGTTTTGATGAGCGACCAAGGCATGCACTTCATAAATAACACCATCCGCGTGATGACTGAAGAGTTTGAAGTCCATCATCAGAAGAGAACACCGTATCATCCACAAGCAAATGGCATAGTGGAAGCCTTCGAAATTTTTTTGGAGAACGCACTAACAAATACCTGTAACGTTAACAGGGATGACTGGGACCTCAAAGTACTAATAGTATTATGGGCGTACAAAACTGCATGAAAAAATTTGATAGGGCACACACCATTTAATTTGGTTTATGGCCAAGAAGCAGTAGTGCCATTAGAATTCTTAGTACCAAGGTTGTGCATAGAATCTATCACACAAATGAAAGAACGATGCACAGTACATGAGAGACTGAATCATTTATTGACCATGGAGGAAGATCAAATCTTGGCAAGATTCCATCAACAAGTGCAGAAAGAAAGAGACAAAGCTTGGCACGATAGACACATCAAGAAGAAAACGTTCAAGGAAGGATATCTAGTATTGATGTATGACATTAAATCGTTTAAGGACCCAAGAAAGATTAGAATGCATTAGTTAGGACCATACGAAGTAAAATCTGTCATAGGTGGAGGAGCTATACAGTTACGAGATTTATCAGGTGCATAACTCAGAGGAATGATCAATGGAAGCCGACTAAAACTATACAAGGAAAGTCTACCATCCACCACGTAGTAAAAAAAAAAAAAGAGAACAAAAAGGAAACAAAACTAAAGAGGGTGCAACATGCCAGAGGTAGAAAGGCCACATGAAATTGGAAACACAAATTTGGCTAGGAGAAGGACAACGACTACATACAAAGGGAAACAAGCAGGAAAAGGAAAGCCAACCAAATTGGGACGACAAGACAAGACTAGGAGGAATCAATGGATGACAAGGATTGATGGGACATCACATTAATCACACCAACTGGAGACAACAACGCAACAGTAACGAAAATTACAAAACCGAAGTAAATGCATTGAATTGTTAATCAAGGTGGATTAAACCCAAAACCAAGGAAGAATCCTCGACAAGATTCATGGGAAAGCCATACAACAAACGAATGCAAGAGCCCATAGTCTATTCACAAAGATAGAGAAGACAGAGAGTGATGGAGGTTAAATCACATAGAGTGAGTGCACAAATATCACCAAGACCATCCGAGTCTAGTAGACAGCTAACATTCACCGCCGTGGCACCACCCAAGCAAGAAAAAGAGAGCCAGATCGCCATAAGAACCAGAGTTCAAATCACGTCACAAGGAAAATCCGAATAAGGTGAACAACAATAACTTGATATCATCGATATCGATGAAATCCCATCCCTATAAATGATAGTAGTGAATCCCACACTAATACTGGAAGAAATTCAACAGCCAGAAGAAGAGGCCATGAAAGTAAATACACTGATAGCAGCGCAGGAGCCTTAGAGCCAGGAAGCAGAGACCCTAAAGGAGGTGCAACCAGAGAGCACCGAAACAACCTCGGAATTTAATGGAATGACATTGAATCTGGAAGCAGCAGTGGAGCCAGATGAGTCTCAAACGACCATCTCAGAACACCTGACAGGGGACACGGGTGAAGATGTCTCGGCTTGGTCAGAATGGTTTACGGAGGAGCAATCGAAATCCACTGGAACTTCAAGCCAACCACCACAGCAAAAAGATAAGATACAAATACCAAGGTCAACCCATAAGAAACCGACAACATAAATTTTTCTATCACGCATACTAGTTGGGGTACAGGTAGGACCAGAGCTACTGGGCCATGTCAGGAAGCTCAAATATTCATACCATTATGTAGAATATGAATCCAAGTTCTCGGAACTTGTGAAGAGGGTCATTTTACAGACTACTGGCAAAAATCCATTCGTAGAACCGATTGATCAACCGTATCAGTGGGAAACTGGGCTCGAGAAAATGAGAATTTTAGGTTTGTTGGACCTACCACATTTTGGCAGAGGCCAAAATGCAAAAACATGCATCAAGCAACTGTTAGCAGTCACACATGGAGGGGAGATATGGTTGGACAAACTCGTCCCCATAACCTTTGATCTTATTACACAAATGATTGGGTTATCAATTTGGGGTATGGATCTAGGGTTGTTTTTGGAAAAAAAAACCAAGGATAAAGCACTAACAGAAGAGATGAATAATAAGTATGGAACCGCTAGGGGGACAAGAGATATCATCATCAAATGAATCAACAATGCAACCACACAATTGGGCACGAAAATATTATCCTACAAGATGCTAAGAGAATATTGTAGGGAGGAAGTCCTAGCTGGAGTTATTGCATTTGCAACCCAGTGCACATAAGGCACCTCAATGAGCTGGGCACCATACTTATTAAACTTGTTCTTAGAGGACTTCAAGGATGCGCAGGACCTAGGCATAGAGTTCCACTACTCATGGTTGATTACTTTGATAGCCTTCATGGGATGGAAAGAGCCAAGGTACGTAACGTTTTGTACTAGACCCAAACCAAACCAAGGAAAGAAGTATTCACTGCTAAAGGTGACGATGAGTGCTAGTCACAAGAGGATGAATAGATCCATCTTTGAGGGGTACCTACGTGACCTACAAGAATCTATATCCGAGACGAGGATAATTACACCAGAAGTTGTCGCGTGATATGCGGACATCGCCAACTTCCAGGAAACATGAAAAACAATGTGGATACAGGAAAATAATGATTAAGTTAAATAGTGGCTATAGATACCCTACTACATCACAGAGGATGATATCAACATGGTCATCAACGAATGGCCTGACGAATGGAGGATCCCAGCCATTACCCGAGAAGTGTCAGAAGGAACAACAGAGGAAGAGGCAGAGCAGGAAGCAACGTAGCCTCTGGAAATCCAAGTGCCCAAGAGACCAAGAACAGGCCAAGGCAAGAAAAAACAGACAGATGAAGGGCCAAATAAGACAAGGAGCCAGAAGGGGAAGAAGGAGAATACACAACCAACCAAGGAACAATAGAAACAGGCTGAGGGAGCACAAAAGACTTCCTCAAATCCCAACACACAAGAACCAGGGGGAAATAAGAGACTAGCCATGTAGGAAGGAGGCGCATGCAAGAAATTAAAGGCATAATGAGCATTTCTAGAATACACGATCACGGAGGACGATGGGGAAATGATCGCTAGAATGGTCCAGGATTGTCTAGCCGAGGAATTTGACCATGCAGTGCATCATAGGGACAAACTACAAAACGAGTTGGCAAAAATGGGACAGTTCCTTAAGAAATTTAGGGAAGCACAGATAACAAGAAGCAATAGGGGCATGGATCCATCAAGATCATAGATCAAGGAAATAATGGAGGTAGAAGAATGAGATCCAGTCCACTCATTACTGCATGCAAATAGAATGTTCTACATCACACCTAGTATGTTGTGCATGGAAGCAATTGTGGGGCATACACCCTTGAAGGATTTAATCCACATCTAATTGGTCTTGACATGGATGAAATCCAAGGCACTACACAAGTTACAGGTTAGCATCGACCATGAGGTACAGTCTCATGCACACAAAGACTTAGTTGAATTACAACGAGCAACAAAAAAGTAGGAGGCACTGAAAATGTCTGTGAGCAGGCCAAGTCTGAAACTCAAGAGGAAAGAGAACACATGAACGAACTGGAATGAAGAGTAGGAGGAATTTTTGAGAAGCTTCCAAAAACCGCGCAGGGGAATGAAATTGCAGTAGCAGAAAATATTGATCAGATTGTGTAGGCAATCGAGCAATACCAGAAGGAGATTGAGAATCTCTGAGAGCAGCTGATACCAACCACATCACCAATAGTAAAGGAGAAAATGAAATAGGAAGAAACAACATAGCTGTAGGAGATAGAGAATTAGGTCAGCACAGTTGCTGACTTGTTTGATAAAGCAACACAACTTTGGACCAGGTTGGAGGAGGATCCACAGGTCCAACAGTGGGACAAGGAATAGGAAAGGATCAATGCAGGGCTCCAAGAGCTTGTTGGCAGCCAATTCAATTTTTTCAATTGTCATATAAGCTGCCTACACCTTTTGTCTCCTGAACGTCAAGTCATCGTCGCATTTTGCAAGAAAACATTCTTTTTATTTCATGCGACATTTGCAAATTGGTTTCGATTTTGTTTTCACGACTGAAAGCGTGAAAACTCCTCCATCACTATTTGGACTGTCGTGATCTTCTCATTGATATTCTGAAAATCACTTACCTTTGGTTTTCTATTAAGTGGCTGGGATGATTTTCAAACTACGTCCATTTACCTACTTTTACTTTGATTGCGCATTTTGATTTTATTTGATTAATAAGCCATTGAGCATGCAAATTTATTGGTTACATTTGATTCTATAAGGGTCATGGTTGATTTTGGTWTTATATGATATGATCCTKATTGTTATGAGCTCTTGACTTATYGATTTTATGAGATCTTTTGTTACAATATTTTAAAAAACTTCGAATCAAAACATTTGACTATGCAACAAGCGCATTGGTAATATTATGAGTTTCATGGAAATAGCTTGAAGTTATGCAATGGTGCGTTGGTTAACTTTGGGTTTTGGTTTGATGGTTTTAAGCTATGCAATGACTCATTGATATAATATATGGTCTTGGTATGGCAAGTTGATACAATTATCCACCGCCCAAATTGTCGGGTTGGCCGATTCATATGGTTTAAACGATATTATGGTGGATGGAACAGCACTGTACTGTGCCATTATTATCCTGCATGGCGGTGATAATCCCACCACCTTCGCACGCATACAATTAATTCATTCCCCTTTGAGCACTTGCAGCTGTTAGCCGTAACGAGTTTCGCCTCTGTGTATTGTATTGTTCAATCCAAACCCTACTATGCACCCAAACCATGGCCCCAGTCGTAAGGACCGAGCCCAACGGTTACCAAGCATTGCTGATGTTCGATGGCTCTTATAGCGACCTGGAGGAATTCGGATGGCTCCCGTTCATACGAAGATTCGATGGTTATAACCCTAGCGTGGCTCGACAATTTTCATTAACCTTCGATGGCTACCAAGCCAAGGTTGGGGATGTGCAACTAGAAATTAATGAGCAATTTCTTAGTTTGGCTACCAGTCTGCCTGCTACTGGACAGAAGTGGTCGAAAAATTGCAAAGTGAAAGATGTCCCTTGGACATTGTTCTTCCAATCTCGGATGGTGAACTCCTGCTACAAAGGATTGCCCGCAAATATGCTAAAACAACTCTGGCATGACCTGCTAATGATAACCAAGCAAATCATTACTTGCGAGGGCAGGTATGGGTTCGTTTTTTTGTTTCACCTTCGTCTATTGATGGTTTTTATAGGCTACGAGATTAATATGCCTCACTACCTGCATAGGATTCTGTTTAATATGGCTAAGAGGTATAAACGCAACCAGGCCGATACCAGCCTCTTCCATTTTGGGTTAATTAAAATGATTATGGTTTATGAGTTGGGGTTACGTCGTGACTGTTGGAGTGATTTTCTCAGTCGTAATGGCTTTGAAGACTCAAGCCCACCACAGTTTGATAAAACTATGGTAACCGAAGGAAAGTCAGTACCACCTGTGCCTTATGGTGCTCTCTTACCCAAACCCCTACTCGATTCACCTATGGACCTACCCAATTATGTGATCCAACGTGTGGAAATTGCTAAACCCGTAGCCAAAAATCCTAAATCTAAAACTGGTGCAAATTCTAAAGGCAAGAAAAACGCCCGGTTAATCTCTCGCATGGCAAGAAATAAACCCAAAATTCCTGTTAATCTTGAGCCTATCATGGTAAGTGGAGATTCTGATTCAGAGATTGAACGCTACCTAGAAAGCGAATATCCCTATTCTGAAGGCCTGTGTGACAAACCTTCATACGACTTTGTCAAAAACCTACCACCTTGTTTGCGAGATGATCCCAATTTTCCAGGCATTGAAATGCCTCGTGGAACCCTCGGTGACTTGTCGAAACCCTCTCCTGCTCAACCAGCTGCTCCACCATGCAATCAGTGTGGCTTATGGTTGGAAAAATACTACCTAGATGTGTCGATGTTGCAATCCAGAATTCATGCTCTAGAGGATCAAGTGGCAAAACTCACCAGTCATAATGCGAAGGTGCAACCCACTGACAAGAAATAGCGAACAAAAGGTTCAATTCTGTTTAAGAATGTCGAGTCGGCTACAACAATCGTCAATTCAAAGTTGGCATAACCCGAGCAACCTCGCTGGTATGATTTTCACCCATTTATATGTGATACACTCATAAGCTCTGTTTACAGCGTGGATTGGTGTTGACACATAAGCATGCATTGTTGTATATAATTTCGTTTTGATAAATCAAATTTCGTTATCGTTTTAGTTTTGATTTGATTCTATTAATCATGATGTGGATTTGATTGTTTTAAATTGGTTGCAATTGAATGTTTTGTTGCATCTATTATAGACACAAACTGTTTTTCATTTCAAATTTTGAAACACGATCTATGTTTTGATCCGAATTGGTTATGATGCACATGATGGGTAAACGATGGTTATCTGTTACAATTTTATTTACATATGACTTTGACCAGCTCGGATACAGTTTGGATTATGTTTAAAAAAAGGTTTTGTTTTATATTTACCCAAATCGTGAATTGATACAAATCGTAACAGTCATGCAAGTCCCAGCCAGTCAATTCGTTGTGGCCCGTCAACTTTGTTCTCTTTTGAATAGATATTCGGTTACGAATGGATTTGTAAAACGGAAATGATCATGCCTAGGATGACGAGTTGTTCTATATTTGATTCAAACCCGATTTTATTTGATTGCTACCCAGCTTATGGTTATCAATTCTATTGAATTTTGACTGTGTAACGCCCAACGATCTAAATCTATGGCAAAGATGGTTAATACTATTATGCACTTTTCATTTTGACTGTATCGTAACAGCCTTTCCATATTGGTTTTTGATTGAAACAACATGAATCTTATGCATATCGTTACAGCAGTATCAAATCGATGTTGACCATGGTGGATTATGAGTTTGTTGGATTAAATTATGGTTGTGATTGTATTCAATTACATCAAATCTCATATGATACGATTCACCATTCATTTCATTTAACATGAAACAGTTTGATTGCTATATGACCTAGTTTTATGGTAACTGAAAACAGAGCATTCTTTACTCTGTTTCGATTGCATTCATTTTGATATTGTT
>ML841877.1:40088-63879 GCA_009831015.1 Picea engelmannii
GGTTTCCACGAGTATGTGGTTTATATAAGGCACAAACCAAAGATGTAGGGGATCCATGTGGACTAGAAATGGATTCTTTTTTAGGGTAGACAACTAAATGACCTCTCTTTATTTTTTTATTATAGCATTTGTAAATATTCCACCTTCACTATGTTTATGAAACTATGTGGAGGAGTAGGGGATGGAAATGAAGTACCTTCTTCATCGAAGAACTCATTTAATAATGTAATATATGGGAAAATATTTTTATTTGTGCTTATTTGTCTACCAAATGTGTATAATTTGTTACCTCCGGATTCCTTTCATATTATGAATCCAAAGCAATAATATATTGGTTTAATGTTTTTTCCCCTCCTACACTAGATTTGTGTTAGTGGCTCTATTCAAACTAGAAAATGGATTTTAAGGTATATCTTGTTTCCAAAGGTTTTTTCATTGTTCAATTTTACACTCTTGCTAATTACTATAAAGTTTTCGAGGGTCCCTATTTATGGGGAAGAATTTGTCTTTTTTTTACCCCATGGCTCCCAAAATTAAATTAATCTAATATGTCTATAGAAAATAATATTATATGGGTATGTCTTCATAACCTGACACTGTTTTTAGGATTTTTCAGTTTTTGAAAACAATGAATATCTTGGGTTGATATTTAAATATAGATATAGATCAAATTAATCTTGTACCTTTTACATATGTTGATATCTGTGTGGATATTGAAGTTAGGAAAGGCTTACTAGATAATACTATACTTCAAAGGAAAGGCTCTAAATGAATGCAAGAATTGGTTGATGAAAACACAACATTCTAATGTGTCTAAGGATGAAGAGAAATAGAGTGCAAAAAATCAACATAATACAAATTTAGAGAAGCATACTAATGGCTTCCCCAAAATATGGGTTGAGGAAACAATTCTCTCTATGGTGGATAGAGAAGACGATAAGAATCCCATGAAGGTGGTAATTGCAATTGAAGCCCCATTTGGGGGAATAACGAGAATACATGAATATTACAAGTCCAATTATGATAAATAATTGATAGACATTTCAAATATTAGACATTTGATTTCCCTTCAAATTACAACTGTTGGCATCGGAAGTCACTCCTGGATTGTAGCAGGAGCAGAGTTCGACACCCATCAATTTTATGTCACAATTTGTTTGTAGAGGTTGATCAAATGGAAGAAACTCAGAACCCTATCATTCTAACTCAGAAAAATGGGTTGGAACAATAGTGACATGTGAGGTCTTGACCTAACTTAAGCTAGTAATAATGATAGTGGTGAGTAAGTGGAGGGAAAGAGAAGGGAAATAAAGTCTTCTTTGGACATCCGGTCTTTTAGTAGCCTTTACAAAAGAGGAAAAATCTCGGATATGAGATCCTCTTAGAGCCAAATAAACTTCAAAATGAACCTAAAAAGATTGCAGAACTAGTATAATCAAACCTACATTATATAGCTATGCAACACCCGATAGGATCATCCATGCCCGAGCTTTCAGATTTAGAGGGAAAAGGAAAAGAAGAAGCTGGCTACCATTAAACAAGAAGTCTCAAATGTTCTTCTATAACCAGAGAACCAGAGGCTAACTTAAAGCTTTACAATTAGGAGTTGTTCTCTACCATTGATCCTTACAAAATACAAAAACTGAGTAAATATACTCCTAAACATTCGCCCAACAGAGGCGTCTTAGAACTTCCAAGGCGTGGCATCTCTTCAGTCAAATCTGGTCTGAACTCCTTCGTCAGACATCACCTTAACTTTGCATGGCCTTTGCAGAGGGGGTAGCTGAAAAATTAAAGGATAAAATAGTGTGTGCATACTCCTCTGGTCAGATGAGGACTCAGTATGGCTTCTTTGGAAAAAACCAGCATACAGGACCATCTCAGACAGACTTCCTGTCGGAACCTCTATGCTTTGCATTTAATGAGTGAGCCGAGGTTTCAACTACCTCCCCCCACCTTCATTTACTTTTGACAGGGACCAAGATCGAGGCCGAGTTGAACTGGTACCTAGAGAACACAGTGATCCCTTCTGTAGCTAAACCTGGCGCTTTGGCCCTTCGCACAGTTCTTTCTATCACCCCATGTGACCATGGGCTATGACCCTGTGCCTACCTTCAAAGGTTCTTTCAGCATTTCATGTTTCGGCGATTCCTAATACAGTGAAAAATGAGATCCTCTTTTCTCCCGAAGTCCTAGTAGCCGAAATGATGAAATGGCTTGATTGTGTGCCACACGTCCCATTATATGGACGACCTAGATCAATACTTAAATGTGGGACCGCCTCTAGCCTAGACCCTTTCAGCATTTCGGGCTTCAGGGTTTTGAAATGCAATGGAAGAATGAGACCCTCTATTCTCCCAAAGTCCCGATAGACGAAATGTCGAAATGGCTTGATCATTTCGTGATTTTGGCCATAGGAGGTGAGCTTAGGCGCTTGACCATGTGCAACTCTATGACCCAAACTTACCTGATGGTTGTCAATCTACCCCATCTGTGGATCCTCACCATTGAAAGACAAAGTGTCCGCTCACTTGATTCTAAGCTTGAAATGGGCTTCTTCTGTGGGCTGCGCTCGACGCTCATGGCTGCGGCCTTTTAATAAAACACACTTGACCAGTTTTCAAACTCCACTTCTATGCATTTACACCAGGGGCTTGAAACCAGAAGAAAGCACCATCTTGCAAGAATCTGCACTAACATTAGGCTCCATGGGGGATAGAGTCATCCCTGCGATTCTCTAAGAACTCATTTGCAGCTTCAATGCCTTGTTGTTGGGCTATGGAGTCATCTATTAAGCCAAAAATAAATAAATAAACAACTAAAAGGATAATATTTACAAAACAAGGAGCCGCCTACGGCTCATACAATTTTTTTTTTTAGGAAATGCCCATTTACTGGGCCAATAAAAACTTCATCACCCTCCAAATCCTACAACTTATAAATGTTATTTGAGAATACTTCAGTGATCTTGAAGGGCTCGATCCAGAGGGCATCAAACTTGTTGTGTTTTCCCCTATCCTACCTGGGTGCATCCCACTTAAGAACCAAATCCCCGAGCTTGAATTCCTTCTTTGTGACCTTCCTGTCAAAAGCCTGCTTAACCTTTTGTTGATGACTATGGGCCATGTCCATCACGTATTCCCTGATCTGTTGCACCTCCACTATTTGATGAATCCTTCTAACCATATTGTTTGACTCTCCTTCAAGATCCTGAAAGAATTTCTCTATAGGTAACGCGAGTTGAGTGGGAAAAATAGCCTCCATCCCATAAACCAGTTAAAAAGGTGAGGTGCCCAGGGAATTTTTCGTTGTCACTCAATCGGCCCATAAAGAGAATTTGAGCTTTGAATCCTAGGCCCTCTTATTGTATTCCAATAATCTTTTGATGAGCTTGATTAAGAATTTATTGGAAGATTCTGCCAGTCCATTTCCTTGAGGATAATAGGGGGTGGAGTGAATCAGTGAAATTTTGAACTGTTCACAGAACTTAATCAGAGGCTCAAACTTGAAAGAATCAGCATTATCAGTGACAATTCTGCTGGGACAGACAAATCTGGCTATGATATCCTCCAGGAAGCTTATAATAACCTTGTGAGAAGCATTCCTGGTGGGGGCCACTTCTATACACTTAGTGAAATAGTCTGTCGTAGTAAGGATCCATCTGTGTTGGCCACTTGAAGGAGGATGAATCTCCCCAATGAAGTCCAACCCCCACTGTTGAAAAGGTGTTGAAGCTATCATAGGCTTTAGTGGAAGTGAGTTAAGCTGCTGCTTTCCTAAGAAACTTTGGCATTTGATACAAGCTCTAACTTCTCTGTAGACATCAGTGAACAAGGTGGGCCAGTAGTACCCAGCCCTAAGAATTTTGTGAGTTGTGGTCTTCCAAAAATGATGCCCTCCACAAAGGCTTCCATGGAACTCAAACATAACTTTCTGGGCTTCTTGTGGGCTCAGACACCATAGCAATACCCCTAGGGGGTCTCTCCAGTACAAGACTTGGTCAATGAGGCAATACCTTATCGTCTTGAGATTTAAATCTCTTGCCTTACTTTTACGCATTCCATCAGGAGGCTTCAACTCTTGCAGAAAGTACAAAATGTCTTGGTACCAGGTGCATTCTGCTAGTGATGAGATGTCATGAGATATTTTTTTGGACGACTCAGCTGGCTAATTTTCTGAGCAAGTATTTATGAAGCTAACCCCCAAGGCCCTGCAATTGGATTCAGCCAAAAACTTGGCTAAACCCTGCCCTTTAACCAACTTGGTGGGTTTTATCTCTAGGTCAAACTCCAAAATATTAGCGATCCATTTACCTCTTCTTCCATCTACATCAGGATGTATAAGGATATCTTTCATACATGCTGAAGGCACGTACGCAGTCACTTTTGAGTGCAAGACATAGACTCTGAAATCTTTGAGAGATTTCACTAAGGCATAAGCTTTTTTCTCCATGATTTTATACCTGATCTCTGCATCTCTCAATGCCTTGCTGAATAAGGAAATGGGTTTCTCTTGACCTTCCTCATTTTTCTACAACAAGACCGTTGCTACTGTATCAAACAAAGAAAATGAAAAAATTAGAAAATCCTTAGAATAGTTAGGAGTGATCAACATAGGTGCCTCAGTCAATGCCCTTTTTATTTGGATGAAAGATTCCCTGGGCTCAACTGTCCATTTTACTTCACTTCCTTTCTTGAGCATGGTTGTGATGTGTTTCACCAACTCGACAAAATTTAAGACAAATCTCCTCAGAAAATTAAACTTCCCCAAAAAGGCCTGAACTTCCTTCCTAGATCTGGGAAGTGACAGGGTCTGAATTGCCTCTACCCTGTTGGGATCAATCCTCACTCCCTCTGCTGATACTATATGGCCTAACATCTTCCCCTCCTTCATAGAAAAAATAAACTTCTTGGGATTTAAAGAAAGGCCAAACTTCTGGCATTTCAGGAAAACATTTCTTAGGTGACAACAGTGCTCCATATCAGACCTAGAGAAGACTGTGATGTCATCCAGATAGATCACCACAAACTGGTCTTTCTCTCCTATGAAGGCCATATCCATAGCTCATTGAAA
This sequence comes from Picea engelmannii, assembly GCA_009831015.1. Lineage (NCBI taxonomy): Eukaryota > Viridiplantae > Streptophyta > Pinopsida > Pinales > Pinaceae > Picea > Picea engelmannii. The sequence goes on from ML841877.1 coordinate 45,162, forward strand.
AGTTGCTCCTGTGTTCATAAGTCCAAACGACATCTTGGCATACATGAATGTCCCCCAGGGAGTGGTGAAGGTTGTCTTCTCTCTATCCTCAGGCATGACTGATATCTGATTATACCCAGAGAAGCCATCAACCATGGATATCCTAGATGCACCAGTTACCCTATGCAATATGTGTTCCATGTTGGGCAAGGGATAATTGTCTTTCTTTGAGCTCCTGATGAGGTTTCTGAAGTCAACACAGAGCCTAATTTCCCCACTTTTCTTCCTCACCGGGACCAAATTGGCCACCCACTCAGAATATCTCAAGGGAACAATGATTTGGGCATCTAACAATTTCTTTACTTCTCTCTCCATGACAGGCAACAACATGGGATTTATCTGTCTTAACTTCTACCTAAACGGCTTAGCCTCCTCCTTCAGTGGGATCTTGTGTTCAATGACAGACGTGTCATATGTCTTGAGGTCTTCATAAGTCCATTCGAACACATCAAAAAATTCTATTAATAGCTTAGTATATTTGTCTCTCTGTTATTTGGTCAGGCTGCTTGACAACTTGACAAATTTAGGCTCCTCCTATGTGCCAATGTTGCACTCAGCTGAATCGACATCTTCATTCGAAACTTCACCCTTTACTGCCACATCATTACCATCGAACAATCTTTCTAAAGGGACTAGTCCCTTCACAATGTGATTTCTAGGCAGCTGAATAATATGGTGATTAGCAATTTTATTTAAAAATACCTCAGGGCAGGGGTAACCTTCAAGGTCAAGGTCCTGATCAATGTGCAATGCAGAAAATTCGTCGACAGCCTGCAGAAAATTCTTGATTTCAAGATCGTCTTTGAATACCTTACAATGTATGACATTGTCCAGTACAACTAGCCTATATTTTATCTCAACATCATATTTTCTCTTAGGCAGCAGAGGGATCCTAAACAGACTCACCGAAACATCTAAGGAATCGGCCAAAGCATTTTTCTCCCTTGGAATAAAAGAGATGTTGAAAGCTGAAAAGAAATTGTCAATCAAGACCCACACCTCATTTCTGTATCTCCTGATCTGAGGATGATTGGCCCGATAAGCATTTATGACTTGTTGAATAATCAACTCAGCATCTATGAACACTACTATCTCCTCTATCCCCATCTCCTTTGTAGCCCTTAAACCCAGAACCAAAGCTTCGTATTCTGCAACATTATTGGTGGCTTTAAATTCTAGCTTGTATGACAGGCACATGGTTTCCTGACAAGGTGAGACCAACACCACTCCAGGACCAGTGCCTTCGATAGAAGAAGCCTCATTGAAAAACATCTTCCAAATAGAGGTGGTTGGAGGAGGCATCTCGTGATTAAAAGGGGGCTGCCTTCTGACTTGAAAAGGGGCTTCAGGAGCATCATTGAGATGCAACAAACTAGATCCCAAATCAGTGTCTAGTGAAAAGTTAGGGTGATTGGTGGGGTTTGCCTCATCACTAACAATGTAGGCCAGCTGGGCTTCTCTGTAAAACCTCCTGTGTTCCCCTCCAAAGAATGGAATAGTAGCATATGTGAGATCCATTTGTAATTTTCCTCCAAGCTTTTTAATCCAAGATCTTGACAATAGCATGCTGAACTTGGGAGGAACATCGTCTACTACAATGTCCATGACCACATTTTTCATTGACAGTTGAAACAAGGAGACAACCAAGTCTTTGATGACACCGAGGCATTTCACCCTCCTTGAATCAAAAGAGTACAAATCACGGTAAGCCTTCGTCACCTCTAGTCCCAATTCTTCCATGACTATTTTGGGCATAAGGTTGTGGGAAGCCCCTGAATCCATGAAGCAATTATGCAGCACCTTATCATGTATGTCCAGGGATGTGTAGAAGGGAGGGGATGAATCATCTCTGTCTTCTACCATGGGACCTAGGAAAACTGCTATATTTTCATCTTGAAGATTTGTTGAGTCTGTGGAAGGCTGGGGGGCTCGGATTGTAGCAACTTAGAGAGGGACCTTTTGAAATCTTCATTTTTAACTAGTTCTGATAGGGGTATAGGAATTCTGATCTTCTGAATCTCATGCTCAAAACTAAAAGAGGAGAGGGGCTTAGCAGGTTCCCTTACCTCGAAGACAGGCTCTTTGACTGCTGATGTAGTATTCTGAGTTTTCTTTTCTCTAGTAGTTATCGCTACAGCTTTAGTAGGCTTTTCTGCTATGAGAGGCTGATATTGGTTGTCAAAAGTATCATCTTTCTTCTTTGACCTGAGATGGTATCTGTTAGGAGAGTTGTTGGCCTTATCCCCTTTACCCAACTCATTGATTTGGATGTTCATAAGGGACTCTTCATATGCATCTTGAGTCAAATGGGGAAAAGGGGAGGTGTCTTCAATGCAGTGAATTTCAGGGTCAAGTTATTCTATCTCCTCTCCTTCCTCATGAGAAACTATGTTGCTTTGGAGAGGGGTATGAATCCTCTGATCATCTATGTCTCTGCTCCTTGGTTCCCACAGGAAGACCTATGGCACATTGTTACCAGGCCTCCTGATACCTCTGTTGTCAGTATTCTGGGGATTTCTGTACACGGGCTTCCCCTCTAACTCCCACCTTTCCATCCTAGCCGAAAGATATTTCATCACTTTCGTTACCTCATCCGTCTGAGGGGGAAGAGGAGAGGAATGGGATAAGGAGGCTTCAACTCTCATCCTGGGTATGTCTCTGTCAACCTTACTCCTGATTCGGTCAACAACCAATATATTAGACTCTACTTATACAACCACGTCTTGTATGTGAGCCAGAGTGGTGGCTCTCCTTTCCCTCAACAGGAGGCAAAAATTGGGATCAAAAGCACTAGCATAAATGATCTTTGTAGAGGCTTATGAGGGCTTAATCTTAGCGGGGATTTTATTGTACATTTTGTTAAATCTTTTGGAGAATTCAGGAACAAACTCTCCTTCTTTTCTCTTCAAAGATCCAAACTCTGTCATGTAATACATGAAGTCTTTTTTGTCTCCCCACTGTCTCAAAAAGGCATATCCAAAGCCTCAATCCCATTAACAAATCTAGGAGGTAGGGCCCTACACCATTTTCTAGCCTCAACCTCAAGGCTATGGGCGAAAATCCTCATCCACGCATCTGCATGCATGATGACATGATCGTCTGTAAAATTGTAAAAGGCTTCAAGGTGTTCTTATGTAGTTATGTCCCCCTCACCCATAAACTTGGATAGTTGTTTGAGGTAGCCATCTATTGGAAGGGCATTGAGAGGCTGAGGTAGCAGAAGGGGAGCATACCTGGCGTCTATAATAGCCTCCATTCTGGTCATGGGGGGATTTTCTCCTACCATAGGGATATTAGGTGGAGAAGAACTCAGAGTGGAAGGAACTTGAATAGGGGATACTAGAAATAGGTTTACAGGGGTGAGGGAAGTGACAAGGGTTTCTCCCTCTAGTCCAAAACTAGGAGGAGACAACTCGAAAGGAACACTTCTGAAATTTAGGAAACGGGAGGCTTCAGAAAAAGGTTTGTTGCGAAGATGAGGAGAAGAAAAAGGAGTTTCTACAGAAGGAGACGGCAAATTACCTAGTTCGACAGTGGAAGTTTCTCCTTGGGGGTCCTTTCCTCTTATAAAACTCGCCTATGGCTTAGCTTCAGGCATAGCTAGAGGCAGTTGTGGATGGGACCACATGTGTCTACCTCTGAAATCCACAATTAAAATGACAGGTTCGCCACAATGGAGTCGTCACAATGGAGTCACCAGGTGCATAGTAGAAATCTTCAAATGCTCTGATTCCTGATGCACCTTCAGAATTAGGGGCTCAATGTCGTTCAATCTCGGGGAAAATTTTCAACTTCATCCCTGGCAATGGTGCCAGAAATGTTGGCATTGGAAGTCACTCCTCGATTGCTTTAGAAACTCAGAACCCTATTGTTCTATGTCACGATTTGTTTGTGGAGGTTGATCAATTGGAAAGAAACTTAGAACCCTATTGTTCTAACTCAGAAAACTGGGTTGGAACAACAGTGACATGTGAGGTCTTGACCTAACTTAGGCTAGTAATAATGATAGTGGTGAGTAAGTGGAGGGAAAGTGAGGGGAAATAAAGTCTTCTCTGGACATCCGGTCTTCCAGCAGCCTTTACAAAAAAGGAAAAGTCTCGGATATGAAATCCTCTCAGAGCCAAATAAACTTCAAAATGAACCTAAAAATATTATAGAATTGGTATAATCAAACCTACATTATATATCTATGCAACACCCAACTAGATCATCCATGCCCGAGATTTCAGATTTAGAGGGAAAAGGAAAAGAAGAAGCTAGCTGCCATTAAATAAGAAGTCTCAAATGTTCTTCTATAACCAGAGAACTAGAGGCTAAATTAAAGATTTACAATCGGGAGTTGTGCTCTACCATCGATCCTTACAAAATATAAAAACTGAGTAAATATACTCCTAAACATTCACCCAACAGAGGCGTCTTAGAACTTCCAGGGTGTGGCGTCTCTTCAGTCAAATCTGGCCTGAACTCCTTCGTCAGACATCACCTTAACTTTACTTGGCCTTTGCAGAGGGGGTAGCTGAAACATTAAAGGCTAAAATAGCATGTGCAGACTCCTCTGGTCAGACGAGGACTCGACATGGCTTCTTTGGAAAAAACTAGCATACAAGACCATCTCGGGCAGACTGCCTGTCGAAACCTCCATGCTTTGCATTTAATGAGTGAGCCTAGGTTTAAACTACCTCCCCCCACCTTCATTTACTTTTGGCAGGGACCAAGATCAAGGCCGAGTTGAAATAGTACCTAGAGAACGCAACGATCCCTTCTGCAGCTAAACCCGACGATTTGGCCCTTCGCACAATTATTTCTATCACCCCACATGACCACGAGTTGTGACCCAGTGCCTACCTTCAAAGGCGCTTTCAGTGTTTCGCGTTTCAGTGATTCCTAATACAGTGAAAAATGAGACCCTCTATTCTCCCAAAGTCCTGGTAGCCAAAATGATGAAATGGCTTGATCGTGTGCCATGCGTCCCATTGGATGGACGACCTAGATCAATACTTAAATGTGGGACCACCTCTAGCCTAGACCCTTTCGGTGTTTCGAGCTTTGGGGTTTTGAAATGTAGTGGAAGAATGAGACCCTTTATTCTCCCGAAGTCCCAATAGCTGAAATGCCAAAATGGCTTGATCATTTCATGATTTTGGCCATAGAAGATGAGCTCAGGCACTTGACCACGTGTAACTCTGCGACCCAAACTTACCAGATGGCCATCGATCTGCCCCATCTGTGGATCCTCGTCGTTGAAAGACAAAGTGACCGCTTGCTTGATTCTAAGCCCGAAATGGGCTTCTTCTGTGGGTTGTGCTAAGCGCTCATGGATGTGGCCTTTGAATAAAAAACACTCGATCGGTTTTCAAACCCCACTTCTATGCATTTACACCATGGGCTCGAAACCAGAAGAAAACACCATCTTGCAAGAATTTGCGCTAACAATAACCATCTTATTTTTGATTTATTATCTATCACTTTGGACCCTTCTCAGTGTGGAATGAGGTTGAATTAAAAGAAAGAGAAAAAGGGAAATATCAAGGACTATTTTTCAATGGGACGACAAAGAAATGTATAATAGTATGTGATATAACATTTTCTTACTAGATTTCAAGAGGACCATCTCCCATATGTTATGAAATTATCTTGTAGACTCTTTAAAATATAACCCATTTATTTTTACTCTGAATAAGAAGTTACTTTTTCCTCGAGGAAAAATGAAACTCATGAATGTTGTTGTGAAAATTCTCATCAATTTGAATCCTACATTCTTTTGGTTCTCTAATATTTTTTTGTTGGAAAAAAATGTTTCAAGAAAAGTGTTATTGTTAAAATGTAGATCTTTAGTGGGCCTAAAAACTAAGAACACACATTTCCTCTTTGGATATTAGAGGCTCATGTTATTGCACAGTTTGTAGCTAGGTCAAATGGCTAGAAGGTAGAGGCCAAACTGGCGTAACATGAACCTACCCCACCCAATGTCACCACAATGGGGAGGTTCTTTCTATTCAGGGAGGTTAGCCCAGGGGAGACATCCCCGATAACCTAGGGTTTGAAGAGGCCAAAGTATAAAGGTAAAAGTAAAAGTTCCTCCTCACAGGTTACCACCAAGATCAAATAGTTAGGCTAATCAACCAATAAAGAAGTGTAGCCCCAAATGAGAACACCTTCCCGGAACAAAACAATAGAAAAACAATATATGCAAGCTATAATTCAATATGTTAGTACTTCATATAACTATCTGATGTCAATAGATTAGCAATTATAACAATAGATATCAATGAGATCAACGTTTATCAATATAGTAGTGGAGTAATATCAATTCATCAATAAATATTGAGATGATGTATCCAACAATGTATTTAATCAATCCCTTACTCAATAAATGCTCTTAACCATCATCTAATTGCTTATCAACAGAAAGAGTTGCGTCAAGATGAAATAACCAAGTATGACGTCAACCTTATTAGGGTTAGCTAGTTAGTTAGGGTTTCAAATTATAAACGTTTTGAGAGTTGTTTGAGCACTATCACTTCAACATTGGGGACCTGAGATCAATGATAAAGGGTAGATGGAGTCAATTTAAGAGAGGGCACGAAGCTTGAAGGGAATAGGCTAAGGACTAGAGGGAATGGTTCTGAAGTGCTGCAATGGTAGGGCCCTAGAATCAAAACCCTAGGGGAAAGAGGCTCACTCCAGTGTTTCTTAAGCAAGGCCTCATGCTCTTTCCTCCTTCCTTAGGTCAAACTTGGAAAAATGGCTAGCATAAAGGCCAAGTCAATACAAGAGAGTGAGGTGGGTAAGAGTGTTGCAAAGGCAAGGCCCTATCACCAAACCCTAGAAGTAGGATGGCCCTAGGTGTAGTTTACCTAGGCCTGGAACATATCCTCCTTCTTGAATCTTAAAGGGCACAACTAGCACAAGGGAAGAAGCAATAAGAGTGTAGCAATGTCTAGGCTTTTCCTTCCTTCTTCAATGGCTAAATATTTCTGTTTTAGGGGACATGAAACAAGTACCTACTTGTGTGCTTGTCACCTAGGGTTTTTAATCAGCAAAGTTTATAAATAAATGCAAGAATATAAGCCTACAACCATTCAATTAAGAAGTTTTGTAGAAAAAACACTTACATATCATGAAGAAATAACATTTCAAACCCTAGCTGTAAACCTTCCTTCAAGAGAAATGCCAAAAATGATAAGAAAATCCTTCCTTCATCAAGTGTGCCTCACTTAAAAGATGAAATGCCCCAACAAGGGCACAAAAATCAGATTTCACAAGAGAGTGATTTGTGTGTTATGTCAAAATGAGGGAAAAACTCCTCAATATATACTCTATCATGACCTTTAATTATATTTAGGTCATTAAAAATAGCCGACAAGGCTACAAACCAAAATTATACTATTTTTACATTAAATTGTCAAATCAAAGCCCTAACTAAGCATAAGCAAGACGTCAAGCCCTACTGAAGGAGATGTTAGCCCCTTTTTAGGGCAAATGCAACACAAAATGAAAAAACATTGGACCTCTTTGGGCCTCCCAATCATTCCACACATGCCAACTGCCCTGTCAAACTGTCACACGCTCAAGGTGATGTCAATGGCTCCTAGGTGGCATCCTGGGCCATCAAAGGGAAACGTTCCATTGGAAGTGGATCAACCCCCCTAGGCTGGGCTCAGCCAAAGTGTCCCTGATGGAACGTCATTCTTCTTCTCAGGTGCAAAAGATCAATCATACACTGTCTTGTCTCTACCCCTAATGGGGTCTTAGCAACCATCTAATGGGCTCTTCAGCCCCATGGAGGTCCGAATTATCATCTCCCCATGTGTACCGGTCCACGTGGTACCTGTTCGTCGAGCATGGTCCTACACATCAAAAACTTCGCCCTCCATGGTCTCATTAGTCACAGGGATCATAGCAATGTTAATCATGTCTCATCATTAATATTATCAGACATATGCATAAAAACCCTGATATATCATCCAATAGCTCAAAGATATTACAAAAACCTACAATACAAGGCTGAAGAAAAAGACAAGACACCCTATTGGGCTAGTATCCATAAGGAAAGGAAAGTCTCCAAGGGGTATCATCCAAGCCATGTAGAATGAGGTGATGTGGATAAGGGATGTCCAGACATATGGGTAGAGTGAAATACATGGATGCATGATATTACCTATGGGTGCCTTTGTAGAAGGCAAACTGTACCTGTCATGGATGCAATTTTTTCCAAGCCCTTTCTTGCCTTTATTCTTTCTTTTCTTTCCCTTTTTTTTTTATTTCAAGGACTAACTAGAGGACACTGCCTTGGTGTGGTGACCAGAGCTAACAGTGTTACCCACAAGCACTTTCACAGAGATGAGAAGGTTGGCTCATTATGAGACCCCCTTTCCCTTGGCCATGCAACCAAAGGTCATTGCCCTGGCGTGCTAACCAGATAGTGGCAATGTCATGTTGTTAGGTACCCATGAACATAATAGGTTGGCTCGTGATGAGACCCCCTATCCTCTTGGCTAGGTCTTGTTTTGTTATTTTTCTTTGGGTCCCTCTTGTTTCTTGCTGACAGGATTTTTATTGCCTTCTCATGGATCCCTGGGCGAAGCATCTCGAGGTTTCATTTTTTAGGATTTTTTCTTTTACCAGCTGCTTTTACCTTCTAGGCCTTTAGCCCCTTCTTCCCATGAGATAAGGTGCAACCCTACAAATAGATCATCCTAATTCCTGGACTAGGGGAATGGGATAGATGAGTGGGAAAGATGAAAAAAGTGATGATATGATGGGAGCGGATGATGGCTCTTCAGAAATCCCCCTGGTGGAAAACCAAAACCTATGGGTTCAGGCTTGCTAGGACACCCTACAAATCCCCTCAACAATGGTCAAGTGGGTCAATGTAATATCCAAGTAGTTGTTAGAAATGAAAGGAGTAAGATGCATATATCTAAAGGTTATAATGATCAAAAGTGACACATACCATGGTATGAGGACCAATTACCTCATGGAGCAAGAGCCTTCTCTGATACAAGACCAAGCCGATGGTGATGGATGTTGTTGCTGCTGACAAGATAAATCTGATGAAAGAAGAGAAGGATGGGCCCTCCAGGGCCATGCTCAGGTCAATCCTACTCTCGGTACTCCATGTCTAGGACCTATGGGCCTCGAGACATGATCTCCTAGTTTTCCCTAGAAATTGGGGATAACAACTCAAATCTAGAGGAGGGTATGGTCAATTCACCTTTCTATACTAGGAAGTCAAATTGGACCTAATATTTAATACCATGTATTTCTCCTTTGGAGGTCATAGGTTTGAGTCCAAAGGTAAATAGGGTATGTACATCTCCAGAAAATAAGTATTCATATTGTTGCATGAAGGGGGTCTCGTGTCTCATAAACAAGGGTATCTAATACTTGTCTAGGTTTCGACCTTAAATTGGATTATTATTATTATTATGAACAAAATATTCATATTACTTTTGAAGGATTTTACTTAGGTGATTGTTTTGGTTCCATGAAATTGAAATATTCCTTGAGGCACATGTAATGTAATATTGTTGTTAGTGTTGTTTTTAGTGTCTGAAATAATGGTTAGACATATTGGTAATTTTAAACTTAGCTACATGATTGTTTAAAGTGCATGTTAAAAACCTTTATCTCATACTAAATGTTGTGTCTAAAGATATTATATCCAGTTTTGAATAGATGACACACAAAAAACAAAATTAGTTTAAAAAAAAATAATAGTAATTTTTAACCTTCTTAAAAAAATTAGTAATTAGAATAATACTTCATATAATTTTAAAAATAATAATAAAATTAAGAAAAATATATAGATCCAACACATCGCACAGATAAACACTTAATTAAATGTAAATTTGAACATTAAATAATGGCATTATTTTTTGAGAAAAAAATGGTTAGAAAGAAAACACAATTCCTTACAAATTATTTTGATACTGAAAGTCTAAATTTACAAAGTATATATGCATTTAAAGTACTTTAATTTAGAAATATGTAAAATGTTAAATTTTCATAACATATTTAATTAAAAAATGGGACACATCTTCATGAGTTCACCTACTTTCATTGTTAACAATGTTAACATATTAGCGTAGTTGTGATAAAAAATGAAAAAAACCTAATATGTTGACCTAGATTAGACTACAACCCTAATTATTTAACTAGAATTAGAAAACTATGGGTTGAAAATACCATGCACCACTAAAATGTGAAAGGAGAAAAACCACCCCACCAAAGGTGAAAAAACACCTAGACACTTGGTGGACAAATCTCCCAAAGTGGGGTACCTACAACCATGCAAAGAATATATCACATACGCAAGAAAAATTTCATTAGTAGATGATGGCGTTAACCCATTTACATAGATGAGATCAATATATTCAATGTGTCTAGCTTTAATTTTAAACATTACTCTTTCTTCTTCGATGACGATGAAGGATGATCTTGCAATGTTGTCATCAATTGCAAGAAGGGCAATGTTTTCATTAATATTCCTTCAATATTGAAAGAGGGGGATTTATTTCATTGATTTGACTTAAATAACATGGTTTCCACAAGTATGTGGTTTATATAAGGAACAAACTAAATATGTAGGGGATGCACGTGTAATAGAAATGCATTTGTTTTTTAGGGTACACAACTAAATGACCTTTCTTTAATGTTTGATAATATCATTTGTAAAGATTCCACTTTCACTATGCTTATGCAATTGTGTGGATTAGGGAATTGTGTGGAGTAGGGTATGGAAATGATGTACCCTCCTCATCCAAGGACTCCTTTAATGATGTAATATAAGGAAAAATATTTTTAGTTTTGCTTATTTGTTTACCAATTGTGTATAATTTTTGACCCCATGAGTCCTTTCATACTATGAATTCAAAACAATAATATATTAGTTTAATGGATTTTGGTCTCCTACATTAGATTTGTGTCAGGGGCTCTATTCAAACTAGACAAAGGATTTAAGTTATATATTGTTTCCAAAGTTTTTTCATTTCTCAATTTTACACTTTTGCTAATTATTAGAAATGTTTCAAGGAGGGTCCCTATTTATGGGGAAGAATTGGTCTTTTTTTTACCCTATGGTTCCCAAAATTAAATAAATATAATATGTCTATAGAAACAAATTCTTATATGGTATGTCTTCCTAATATGGCATGTCATTTTTAGGATTTTTTAGTTTTTGAAGACAATGAATATATTTGGCTAATTTTTAAAGATACATATGGATCAAATTAAGCTTGTAGATTTTACATATGTTGATATTGATGTGGATATTTACCTTAGTAAAGGATTACTGGATAATATTATAGTTCAAAGGAAAGGCTCTTGATGGATGTAGAAATTGGTTGATGAAAACACAACATTCCAATGTAGCATTTGTGAATAAGTGAGACATTTGTAGGATACATGTCCTTTTACATAATATTATATTAAATAGAAAAAAAGGTCATAAACCGAATATCAAAGGATGACAATCATTTGAGAAATATGTGTTTGAGGATGAAGATGAATAGAGTGCAACAAGCCAACATAATACAAATTTAGAGAAGCATACTAATGGATTCCCAAAAATATGGGTTGAGGATGAAATGCTCTCTATGGTGGATAGATAAGACAATAAGAATCTTATGAAGATGGTAACTGAAATTGAAGTCCCATTTGGGGGGATAATAAAAATGCATGAATATTACAAGTCCAATTATGAGAAGGAATCAACATACATTTGATTTCCCTTCGAATGATAACCATATTATTTATTCCTTATTATCTATCACTTTGGACCCTTGTCAAGGGGTGAGGCATGAGGTTGAATAAAAAAGAAAGAGAAAAATGGAAAGATAGAGGACTATTTTTAAACGGGACACCAAAGAAATGTATACTAATATGTAATATAAAATTTGTTTACTAGATGTCAGGATGACCATATTTCTAGATGTTATGAAATGCTCTTGTATTCTATGTATATTTTAACCTATTTTCTTTATTATGAATAAGAAGTTACTTTTTTTCCTTGAAAAATAATGAAACTCATGAATTTGTTGTCGTAGAAATTCTCATCCAATTTGATTCGTACATTCTTTTGGTTCTTTAATATTTGTTTATTGAAAAAAGATGTTTTAAGAAAAGTGTTATTGTTAAAATGTAGATCTTTAGTGGGCCTAAAAAGTAAGAACATGTATTTCCTCTTTGGATATTAGAGGTTCAAATCTAAATGGAGGTAGGGCATGTTCACCTTTCTAGAATAATAATTTTAATTGGACATAATAATTAAGACTGTTATAGCAAGATTTTCCTCACCATTGCTATCTTGCACATAGGGTCTTTTCCATTTCCCTATGCAGACTTGTCTTCCCTTTTTTGATGAATCCAGAGCTAAAAAAACATAATTTTCCACATATACGTGCCCTAACTACTATACAACATGTGTATACATGGTCTTCTCCACTACAACCCACATACATCATGATTTGTACCCGAAAATACAAAATTGGAGTCGGGTTTCCATGTTGTGACAGGAGATCTCTAATCCTTGGCCTTCCATATAATGGAAATTTTTTTACTTGGCCCTTCAGTTGCATTATGAAGGCTATAAGAGCACAGTTTTGATCTATCGAAAAATGGAGAAAGCATTCAACTTTGAGAGCAAAGTTACTCTGGAGAAATTACTTCATATTGAGTCTACATCCCTTTGTCCCTCAAGTCTGAACACAGTGTTCAACCCCCAAGATATTTCCATTATTGTTGAGAACACCTCATTGTCTCTCTTCTATGAGCTTGCCTTTGGTGGAGGATTGAAGTGGTGGAGGCCCAGTTGGAAGGAACTTGGTTTCTTGGTTTCGAACCGTGCGGACACAGAAGTCTGTAATGTTGTCTCTTCTGTTGATCAATTATTAATAGAAATAATCCTTTCACGTCCTATTGATATCATGAAAATATATGATTAGTATCCATGGGCATGTTTGTTATGTTTATTAATGGATTATGCTATATAATGTGCTAATCTCTTTTTATTATCACTATGTCCTTGCATTGCTTGTTTGTTGAGAACACATTGCAGGTATAAAGCTTTGGGTCGAAGTGCTCAACGGTGGAACATCATCGAACATTAGATAGAGGTCAGCCTCTTTCTTATCTTGCACATTAGTTTACATAGAATATGTTGGAATTGAGTTGATTTCTGCAGTCATACCTGTCTGTTGTGGTTTACCCTTGGCCATAGAGAGTTTTTTCCTCGTAACAGAATTAGCGACTCCACTGTGAATAAATATTCCTTCTAAGGGTTGAAGTACTATTTCTTCTTGCATTGCTCTTTTTCCTTTATGTTTCTTGTCACATCACTTCTTGATAGATTCTATTCACTCTAGGTCTGAGTTTTCATCCTTTTTCCCTTGCCTAGCCTTGTTTTAAATCTTGTACGCACCTTTTTCCTAGACAGTCGCATATACACACGTTTTGTCTCTCTGCAAGCTGCGTATATACGCACTTTTCTCTTGAACAGTCACGTATACCACTTTCCCTTGCTTGTTTTCTTGGTCTAGTGGCTACTGGGTAAGATTTGATGATTGTTGAGCCTTCTTAGGTCTATGTAGTGCCTGTTGAGCTTCTTTGGGTTGACAGGAAACCTGTTTGGATTTGAATTTTTGGGCATAGTCTTTCTCATTGTTTTTCATTTTTGATTTGTCCTTGAACCTTGGGCTGTTTGCTTGGCTGCTTGGTATTCTGCTTAAGTTATATTGCTTATACATAGTAGAATTTATATATCAGGTTTCTTTTCAGTCCATTCATTTTCTCTTTAATATATTGAAAATACAAAAAAATAGGCATTTTGCATTGATTGGCATTTTTGTCTTTGAATATTTATCATCAGCTTAGTGCATTTAGCGAAAGATTGCATTTTACTTCTGGATTGTAGAGTTGAAATTGAAAATTGCATTGTTTTTATTTAGCATATCATTCATTGAAAAAGTTAAAGTTAGACTTTTCCTTATATTCATATTTATTTTCTTGCAAAGTCATAACATCATGAGTTTCACTTCCATACCTTTTTGAGTAATCACGACCAATAAAATTTATGCTTTAAATTAAAATTGATTAGTCATGATTTCATTTTTTAGGGTGTACAAACTAGCCTAGGATTTAGTGCCTTGGAATAGGATTTTGTGAGTAAAATTCTCCAAGGAAATTAAATCAACATATGTGTCTAAGACAGGGAGTTGAGAATTCCATTGTATAATTGGTAAGATCAGGAGGCTTGCTCACACCGGAGATAATCATGAGGTCACACAAATTTAGTTGAAGGGATAACCCCTGGATACTCGCCTAGCATCAGAGATACTTATGTGGATTTATTCATATTTGGGGATCTTGCTAGTATCCATACCTCTGTGAGAGGTGATTCTTTCAAGGTTTCGATCTTTGCTACCCTACCCATATGATGATCCAGACTTATGATTGCTCGCCTGTGCATTGGTTATACAGTGGTTTATTAGTTTCTCTACTTAGGTATCTCATAGGTTAATTACATGGGTTATTCTTCTTGTATCCTGGGTTAGATAGGGGTCAGACACCACAGAACCTTTACAGAATATTACCTCTCCAGGGGGATCCAACTGAATGGTTGTTAATCCCACAAGGGCCCCTATAACTGATTCTATTACCTCCAAACTTTAGTGGGGAGTCTGAAGTCCCTCTTAGATGAGGCATACCTTCTTTAGCAAGGGAGGCCACTCAACCACTTTAGCCCATTTGCCTACATATTGGCTGTTTGAATTTTGGTATGCTCCCTGATTACTAGTTGGCCTTAGGACTCTCTATTGGTTTTCATCATCATGGATAATGGAGTTTCTTTTTCTTCCTCATTTGTTGCTGCCCACCCAATGATGCCTACTCATGTCATGGGGACGGACCCTTCCGCTTTTTACAATGGTACACAGAACTACAATGCTTAGTCTGCGCCTTGGTCCTCTAGTCATTTTTCTATTGATATTTCTTCACCCGTTCAATCCTCTTCCTGGCCCACATATAAGAATCCTAGCATTGGACCTGAGGGAACCATGGCTCTGATGCCTACTTCTTCGTTTGATATGAGCTGTGTCCCCATGGGAGGTTGGAACCTTCCCCCTTATGAATCCAATACTAGCTATGCTATTTCAAGAGTCAATACTCATATGGGTACTTATCCCACTTATTACCCCTTGCCTATGTTTTCTTCATCCGCCGTGTTAGTTCCTTCAAACACTTGTTCCATTACAGGTCCTCAAGTACCCCTAGGTATTTCATACGGGGAGAATCAATTTTACAGTTCAGGCTACCCTATTTATGAGATCCCTTCACAAGGGGGAAACATATATCCTCACTTGAATAATTCTTATCCTACCTCATTCTCTTCATAGACCTCAGTGACGATGCCCATCCAAACCTCTCCAGACCATTTCAGCATAGGCCATCACGTTTTTGGACAGGGATAGAGGGTACACCAGGATTCTTTCTGGTCTACAATATTCCAGAACCAATATTTCCCAGACCTTGTAATCAAATGTCGCAACCCATCACTAGCCCAGTCACTATCAGTCATACTGATGCTCCATCACCTACCTCTTCCAGTCATGTCAGAGATGGGTTGACATTTTCTACAAATTATGTCAACATATCTCTCCCAACCTCTGCCAATTATGTTATAGGCACTATTCTTTTTACCCTGAATCATAGTCATGTCACATATCTAAGAGAAGACTCTCTTTCCCCTGCTAGTCACATCGAGAAGCCTATATGTCTCAGACGTAATCCTAAATTCCTTTGCAGGACTTGTGAAGGAATTCTCTTACTCATTTTTGCCCGGATACTACCGGGATACCAAAAGCATGGGGCTCACACAAGAGCCCTTTGGATTCTGAGGAATCCATGGTTTCCCCTCATATGAATTCTCCGTTGATCGACTTAGTGGTCCCACCACCATGATCCCCTCATGACTTCACCCCCTTTATCAAGGATGAAGCATCTTTCGTCCCCGTTACCATGCATCCTCTTCAACCTATAATTGAAGAAGTGGTCACACCAACACAGTCTCTAGTCAATCCTACTCTCCCTGAAGAGAGTAATGCAACCTTCAGTCATGTCATCCACATACCTGATCCTTCCCCTTCTGAATGAGAGAGATTGATTTTTCCCTTGAGTTCTCTACCTCCAAGTCCTAATGAAGTTCCCTTCGATTTGGATGACCTGATGGGTAATCCTATACCCCCACCTATGTATTTCCCAGCAAGAGACATTATTCGAACCATCACAGAGACTATATACTCCATCAACACTTTCTCCTCCTTGACCTAGAGAGATTTGGTTTTTCCCAAGCTTTTGTCATCTATCCGTAAGATACTAAATTTCCATAGAAGACCAGGACATAAGCCTTCACCTCCCCCTTTACATGTTGATTAGAACAACAAAACGAGTCTTAGTTAAGTTATTTTCCGACTCGGCTAAAAAACCGAAAATATTGTCGAGTGATTTGTCTCTTTCACACTCGTTAAAATTGGATTTTAAAGGTCATGAGTCTTAGTTAAGCTCTTTTCTGACTCATTATCAAAAATAAAAAATATCTCCGAGTGAACTTGTCTTTTTCACACTCGTAAATTGGATTTGAAAAGATGTCTACTTGGCACAAGTTTACCCCTTTTCACACCAAGTAGACTAAAAGACATAAAAAAGGACATTTTTTGGCGTTAAGTTGTGATTTCATATCATGCCCTTGCTTGTAGTATTGAGACTTTAGCCGGTTCTCTCTTTGCATTATAAACCATTGCTGAAGCAGTCTTTGCATCCTCAACCAAGCAGAGCCTTGTTTATATCCTTCACAATTTGACACCCTATACCCTGGATGGAACATCACCCCAAGTGTCCATCTCCTACATGCATTTCCTTGCATTGAGCATAGGTACGTTCCACTGTTGGAACTATTTTTGCTTACTTGCGACACTCGTTTCCTCCTCTGTATCATAGCATTCATTTGTTATGAAAAAAAAAAAATATGGTCAGGAAGGGAGTACTATATTATATTGGGCAGCAGTCATGACACCTTTGAATAGAGCACAAAGTTATTGAGTCCTTACATCATCATAATTTTGGTTTTAGCATGGATTTAGGAAGCTGATCCCATTACAGAGTTTTCTCTACTGACTGGTTACTCTTCCAGTCCCCATAGAGAACATTATCGATGCCTCCTGCATCCGATAGCTATATCATTAGGTATATGCTGCTAGAGTCTACCGTATGTCTCATGCTCTTGTTCAAAGGAAGTCTATCAACTTGTCTCGACCACTCCTCATAAATATAGACTTTGCATGTTGGCCATACCCTCAGTTTGTCTCAAAATCACACGATAATATGGTCTTATCATGCACCCTGTCCCTACCTTCATCATTGGTAGGTCACCTTGAACCCAACAATCGACACTCCATCATTGGTCATTGACTAGGTGGTTTCCCTTGTGTTCGATGGCAAGACATCTATTCACACTTTAGGATTTGTGCAGTGTCTTGGATGCCATTATCCTTATTGGTGGTTTCCTCGCCTTTGTCAGCAGTTATCATCATTAGATTCTATTCAAAGGGTCTTTTTCATGTACTTCTTTCTTTTGGCACACACGAGAGACGCACAGGGTCGTTGGTTCGTGAACATGTTCTTCATCCGATCTCCACCAAATTATGAAGATCCTTCTTTGTTCCTCGTGCTGACTGATGAGAGATTCCTTAATTCTCTCCTTTCAGCGGGTCTCTTTCCATCGACTTCATCTCATTTATTATGGATATGGGAACTAGAGTCTTATGAGTACCTTGAGGCTTGCAGTCATTAGTGGCAGGATCTCTCGCCATTGACAGATAGGAATACATCAATGTCTCCTAATCAATGGATTTATAAAGTGTTCGACACCGACTCTTTATTCACACTTGTAAGAATGTACTTGGTCCCTTGATACCTACTTTCATTATTGGTAGGTTGTCTTGATTTTTTTAACGATATACCTCAATGAACAGTAATCAAACGATGTCTCACTGTGCTCGACCTCAACTCCTTTATTCACATGATGTAGACTTTCACCCTTGGCGGATAATGTAGAAGACTTGAATACATCACTATGTATCTTCAACTTTCCTGAGTTGTTGCTTCTCTTTCATTGGACCAACACCGATTTGAATTCAATGATAATGGGATATTATATTCTACTCCATGGTATACAAATATCTTCAGATTTATTTTGAGATTGGTTTCAGTGGGCCTTGTTCATGACTATTGTTGAACACACCACCCACACTAAGAGGGGGGGGGGTGAATTAGTGTGTGGACTATTCTAACTTTTTCCTTTCATAGGTTAGCAGTTAAAACATATTTGAACAGATTAAGAACAGCCAAATGATAATCGCAATGGACACATAAGATACCATATGTTTGTATATAATTTATATGAATGTATGTGAATATAATAATAAATATTTTCCCAACACCAACTAATTTGTTTCAGCACCAACTAAAGTAAGGAGAACCAACTCCTCAGAGAGTACAAACTCTCGGAAATACCCAACTTTCTTATAGAACACAGTCTATCCAACTAGAGTTTGACCAACTCTAGTAGCAGTGATTCATTATTGAATCAATTCTATCTCATGATCAGAGGTATACCATTAAT
>ML841878.1:7984-40243 GCA_009831015.1 Picea engelmannii
TTTTTAAATTTTTACAAGAACACCCCTTATTTTTTGGCCAGAGTCAGGGACTTAGCAAATCACTCCTGGTAGATGTCTCTTTGAGGATTCCCAACTGGGAATCGAACCTGGGCCAATGATGAAATACTCCCACTGATTAACTGCTAGACCACAACTCAACCGATATAACACAATATAATTATGATTAAATGATATAGTTAATTATTGTTGTATTATAAAATATAATTGTTAATGTATTATATAATTATTTTGCATTATTATTATGACAATACATTCAATTAACATATAATCAATTGTTGGGCCCACAATATGGTTAATTTAATGATGATGATTAGATCATTTTTGGCCAATATTGTATGTACATTTTCCTATTTTGAAGAGTTTTGAAGGGTTTTTGTATTAAATTGTCGTAGCTCATACCAGGTACGTATGATTGATGTTTTATGATGGTTTTAAGTATAATTCAACATGTTTTAATGATTCCAGGAAACTAATTTGTGATCTGTTTGTCACAGGGCAAAATCGTAGTTCGTTTTTGCATCCGACACTCCGTCCTGTACTCCATCCGACACTGCACCCGATACTCCATCCGACACTCCGTCCTGCACTAAAATCGTGGGCGAGTTGGTGGTTATCATATCGTCGGCCAACGATGGGTGAATCCGAGACATGGGTTTTTCTTGTGCTCATGGCCTCCAACTACTGAGCTTCTGACAACTTGGATTGGGTTATTATATTGGGCGTTTATTGGCTCACCTTGTTTCTAGAAGCCACCGACGGTTAAGACACATTAATTGTAATTTACTGTTTTTAGAGGAGGTCAACCCTTCCAGTGGTCAACCTCTCAACTTGTAAATTCTATAAATACCACATCAATGGTCAGACAAATAAGTTAGGAGAGCAAAGGATAATTAAGCTCTGTTTTGCCATTTTCAAGACATTTTCTCTAAAACTGTGTTTTTAATTTTAAATGTTGAAATCGTGTTGCTTGAGCTCGTGATTCATCATTGAGGAGTAGCCACGACCTACTGGGGGGCCCACCAGTGGTTTGGGTGAATATTCAGTCAATTAGCATGTGAAGTCACGTAGTGTAGTTGTCATTTCTTTTATTTCCTGTACATGAGTTTTTATTATTTACTTACTGTATAATTACTGTTCATAGTTCAATTTCTTCAGTTTATTTTTGCAGGGTACTTATGAAGGCTAGTGTTAATATGCAATGACTTTTTAATTTATAGGAACTAGCTTGCAAGCTTAGATACTAACCCCTGTGTGTAATTAGATGATAGTTAGAATTTTCTATATGCTGAAATAGAATTTAAAACAAAGTTAAAACAAAGTATTTAATTAATGGTTTATTTGGCAAAGTTTCGATGGATGATTAGTTGTTAGCTTTGAATTTAGTTTTTAATTTGCTTATCTAGTTTGCTCAGTTAGTTCTTAGTTTTCTTATCTTGTTATATGCTGAAATAGAAATAGGATTTGGTTTATGTTTTATGAGTATTTCCCTTTGCAATTTAATTTGTTAAAATATGATTAGTTTAATTTACTTTATGCAATTTCCATTATAGATCTAGGTTGCAATTTTAATTCGAAGTTTGATTATTGAGTTTAGTTTTTAGTTATGAATCTCTAGTAGTATGAATTTGCTTACATTAGCATAGAATGCAATTGAATTAAATAGAATAGTGTTTTCATATTGTTGTTGATTAATGCATAAATTGAAGAATCACATGGATTTGCAGGGTAGTTGATGTTTCTTCTATAATGGCTAAGTTCTCATTAGATTGTTTGATTCACACCTTTCACTTTGCTATAGAAGTTAATATTGAGTTTATCCCTCTTGAGTTATCATTAATTGTTAAATGCCATCGTGATATTATAAGACACCGAAGACATAACCATCGACACTATATTTGAAGTTTTCTTGCTTTTATAGATTAGAGGATAGTCTTCTTGCTTTGGTAGATTAAATAATAGTTTCTTATTGTAGATTAAAGAGTAGTTGTTGATTACTTTTATTGTCACGATGCTTTGAATTTAGTAGATTAAGATTTCCTTTCATAAATTAGAAGTAATTATGAAGTTTAATTTAAGAATAGAGTTCACTTGCTTATTAGTTTGATTAGTTACTTGTTGAGTAATTTTGATTAGTTTACTTGCTGTAGAAGTTTTCATAGGTTAGTTATTTCATTGCTTATTAGTTTACTTGCTGCATATGTTTCCATAGGTTAGTTTGAATAGGGTAATTGCTTGCTTGTTTACTTGTTTTTATAGGATAGTTGCTTGCTTGTTCATTTTCTAACTTGTTGCTGTTCATTGAATTTGAATAGATTAATTAGATTAGTCTGCTGTTGTTATTGCTCATTAATAGATTAAATAGATAGTTTGCTTTTGCTTATTGTAATGATTAAGTTAACTTGCTTAAAGTAGGGTTTTCATTTTCTTTCTTAGGACGATCCATCGATGCATTGTTCAAAAGTTACTTAGGATAGATAATTTAAGTTTCTTGATAGGGTTTGATCATTAATAGTCTTTGCTTGAGTAGAATAGCCCTTAGATAGCCCATTTCCTTAGTTAGACTATACTACCTCTAGCCTTTCTGCCTTGGCACATATAGTGCTACAACTCTAAGTTTACTTACCCCGGGTTGACAATTTAATTGAGGGTTTTTAGTGCATATAGAACACCCATCATCAATAACATAATTATTATTGATTAAGTGTTAGTTTTTTAATTTTTCTATGAAAAAAATAGTATTTTGTAATCCAAAACACAATATAAAATACATTCTTCAGGTGTTAGGTGTTAGTTGATATGATGTATATATATTTTTTGCATAGTAACAATATTAGAGTATGAATACGATTTGGTACGACAAAAATATTTAACGAAAAAATCTAGTACCACTAAAACATGGAAGTAGACATCTCATAAGTACAAAAACATGCATGTTTTAAATTTTAGAAAATTTAAAAATATACATAAACCTATTCAAATTTTTGAATAACATCCATTACAAAATTTTTAAATATATATTTTCTCTATTAATGCCCCCCCCCCATTATTTAAGTAACATGCATTTGTGCATCCAATCTGTACTTTGTGTTGCTTTGCAAAATCATTCTCTCTTATGCCATTGGAGTTTACATTTATTTATATCAAAAAACATATGGGTTGAAGATTCATGAATGTGGCCATTGTCTTGTGATGGTAAAGTTAAAGATAATATGAGTTATCATTGACTATGTTGTTTATTCTAATTCCACTCTTATATTAACAATTACTGAATATAGTTGAATTCTTAAAAGTTAAACTATAGCACGAGAATAATTTCATGGTTAAATTGTTAAAGTTAGAGAATCTATATCCACTATGTATGGGAACATGATATCAAATTGGCTCGGATGCCTTTCTAGCTTCCTTTGCCTTCACAACCTATATTGTTGATATCTTTGTCTTTGAGTTACCCGAAACTCTCCTCTGGGCATGTATAGAAAGTAGGAATAATGCTAATTGATGAATGGGATCTTGACACACAACTTTGATCTCACTTCTTGATGTGACTACCACAATTTCACTATGAGTAGGGGCTTTGCACACAAAGATCTCGACATGCCTCTTTGACCTTACTGACATGCTAGGTTCTGCATTTAGATCTTTTCAGACTAATGTGAAAATGATCATAGACGTTATTTCACGAGTCAATCCATTAAATAAACATCAATGGGCATGGTGCAAGTGCATCTGCATCATTCACACCTGAATCCATTCCTGTCACCTATCATTACCTTGCCCATATATTCTAAATATAGAACCAGTGCCCACACACTGTTGTATTGTTAACAATTAAATTATAACATGAACTTTAAGCATTTAGATATATTTCAACACACATAGTAACATTTGGTCAATCTATAAAAAATTTTAAATTATAAATATATTTAAGTATTTAGTTAACTTTACCATCTCTGTATTTGTACTATGTTGAATTTTAAATTCTATGAGAAATTTCGTACACCAAAGACCAATACATCCGAATCTTACTACTATGTATGTTTTATAATACAAAAAAGTATTGTAAAAACTATCCCAAAAAAATCCCAAAAAATTTCGGTTACTAAACCTCAATCCCCAAAGTCCCCACATAATCCATCACTGGCATATAGTAATCCAAATATGTATATGTAATAAAATATCAAATTTAACATGATCCATCCAAAATAGTGACCAAATATATCATGGCAAAATAGTATAAACATAATCATATTGACAATCTAGACTCACATGTGACCCCATCGTATTCCTCAATCGAAAGTTGACCTAGAACTAAAGTCAATAATTTATTCTTCAAATTTTTTCACGAGAAACTTTTTATCAAATTGCTTCCATCACTAATTGGAGTTCCACTTAGATTCTCAATATTTTCGATCATTGTCTTAGGGTCATTTCATGATAATAGTAAACTTTTATTACTGAATGAAATTAACCTTTAATCTCTCTTGTTAGTGTTTTTATACATTTCCATTATATGAAATTGACCTTTGATCTCTCTTGCCGCTCAATAAACACTCTCATTGCTTCCCATGAATTCCTAAAACTCAAATCTTCATCATAATAAGAAATTGCATTTTACAAATTTCTAAAATTATAAATTTACCGATTATTTTATCATAATTAATCCCTTGAATATCAAAACAACATATAATACTTTCATACGAAAATATCATTTTCTTATTTACCTTTTACTTAACACATATAATACTTTCATATGAAAATATCATCTTCTTATTTACCTTTTACTTAGTATTGAATTATATTTTATCTTTTTTTATTAAAAAATAGGTACAGAGTAACTTTGCTACTCATCCCATTTGTTATTAATTAAGTTTGCACATATGATTACCGTTAAAGCGATCACTAGAGAAAGGTAAATGATGTTCCAATATAACATTAGGTAAAAAAATAAATATCTGACATGTTAAAATAATTAAGGAACACCGATAGCAATACTTATGTTGCTAATTCTAAACAACTATTGTGTTATAAAATTTTAGAACATACATTTAAATGTAAAAAGATAAAGTACAAATAAATTGTGTTCCAATATTTCAACGCAGTTGGCGCCTGTAGCTCAGTGGATAGAGCGTCTGTTTCCTAAGCAGAAAGTCGTAGGTTCGACCCCTACCTGGCGCGTTTAGTTTTGACTTTTTAAGACGTGTTCTGTTCTGGTATTTGTGAGACGAACAGAATATCATATTTCTTACCTTTGAAATATACAGCCCATTATATGATCACAAAAACCCCAAAAATGGAGGTCTGTTGGGACATAAACAATCAATCAAAAACATAACTAATACTTTTCGTTCAAAGAAAAATTATATGAAAAGATAACCCCATTATCTATATTACACTTATCCTACATTTTTTTGACTATTTACTTTCTCTTTCTGAACCTCTCCATTTGTTATTATCAAAAGTACTTTGAGTTTTTTTACTCTACAATTGGATTTTCACCACCATGACAATGCTTTACTTGGGTAAATTCATGTTAGTTTTTTTCAGCATCCATTATTTGAATTTTTTTATTTCAGGGATGGAGTTGCATGATATGTATTCCATTTGTTTTTAGACATAAGAAAAAAACTACTTCCATCCCTAAAGACATAACGAAAAAGCACTTCCATCCTCATAAACTTGATGAATTCTCTTTGGATGGAGATGAGGATGCCAAACAACTCATGCTAGGTTTATGTATGCGGATTATATAATTAGAATTATTATGTCATTAGCTTACACACATTTATGTGTTTGTGAGAAAGAGTAAATGTGTTTGTGAGAAAGAGTGGATGGAATCCAAAGGTCCTATGTGTAAAATTATTTAAATGTGTTTGTGAGAAAGAGTAAATGTGTTTGTGAGAAAGAGTGGATGGAATCCAAAGGTCCTATGTGTAAAATTATTTTTTTCACAAAAGTCAGAAATATTATTATTGAATTTCACATGCTTGTAAATTTTATATTTAATTTAATTTTTATTATTATTGGATTAAACATGTTTTTTAATTTCAAAGATCATAAAATCAAGAATAAAACATTAATTATTTGAACATAAAAGATACGAGAAAGAGTCTAATTACATTATATGTATTTATATAATAATATTTGTCCATGAATATATCCATTATCGATTTTTGTTAGTTCAACTTGCACTCTTTATCTCTCTTATTTAGCCGGACTTCCATCCTTCTCTAAGGCCCTGATGTTGCATGAACGCACATGTTTTCAATATCATTGTGGTGCTTGCCCATACACATTGCACATGCCATCCTTGACTTGCTAGATCTATTAATGTTTTGAAACTGCGATTTGATGGTGCTTGGGAACAACACAAGCAAATGAGTTATACCCCAATTCATCTTGATTATTCATCCGTCAAATCTTGGCCTTATGCTATGCATTTGTTGTGTTATTTATAAGGAAACACTATTTACCATGTTTTTTCTATGCCATCCACAAGGAAGCAATGTTAGCATCTATAGTGTGGTTGAGGGATTTTCAATGAAACCTTGGCTCATAATTTTGTTTATTGGAGGGAGGTAGTGGGTGAGGAGGAGGAGGGGGGTGATGGATGATAGATATATGTGCAAATTAGGTGAGAAATGGATTTTCCTTATAATCATATGGAAATTGGCTTCATTTTCTGGGCAAATTGTAAAATCTTCTATTTTTTTTTTTTAGTTTTCCCTTTGAGTTCAATCTTTTATGACTTAGAAGGTTTTAGAATCTTAGTTGTTGTTTTTGTGCTTTCAAGCTTTTATGGGTTTGAAACTCTTGACCCTTGGGCTTGGCATTTGTATCATGGGTGCCATGTCTTTAAGTTGATTCACATAATTCATTGAAATCCATAATTTGTATTCTTGTTCACATCTTTGAGCAAAAGAAAAATAAATGGATGAAAAGTGATAGAATGCTAGTGAGCCAATAATCAACATGCCTCTCATGCCTTTTGTACATCCCGAGTTTTGATCGCCTAAAATAGTAATGTATATGTGTACATGATGAATGGATAAAACCCAAATAATTGTTATATGTAATTGTACATTGAATGATAATAAAAATACAATATAGGTTGTAGAAGGAGAAGGACAAACGAATGGGGAGCTATGATTCCACAAGAGGGGAATGAAATGGTGCTTAAGGGGCACAAGGGGGCCAAAGAAATAATAATGTTATTTTATTTTTATCGTATAATTGACCTTGGATTTATTGTTATCGTAAGTTCTCAACTTTAGGATTAGTTGCCAAAGGAGAGAAACATGTAGAAGACATGTGGTGTATCATCGATGTGCAAATATATCTTGTGAATTTGGGCATGCAAAGGGGATTTATGTCCATTATTTTGGAGGATTTTTCAAAGAACTTAAGATGCCATAGTATGACTGTAATAAAATATGGAAAATGGCTACCCTGAAACTATGAAGAGTTATGACTATGTGTATGGTCAATTGTTGTATTTGAAAAAAAATTTGTTTACCATTGAGAATCCCTAGAGTCCTTAACAGTGGTATTTCCTGTCTGATCTGTGCTGGAGCCCTGAAGGGAAGTGGGATAGCCCGACAAACTATGTATCATAGAAAGGGATATTCCTTGGGTTATGTAGGCTGATGGGGAAAGAGGGCTAGTGGATTGGGATAGTTGTAAGAGTTTACATATTATAAATTTTAGGAATTGGGCTTTTTGAAGAGAGCTAGAGCTAGCCATATGTAGATTCTCCATTGTGGATTCATAACCTTAACTCGGGGGTGGCCTCTTTTGTAGAGATATTAAGTGAAATAGAGCGCCTATGGTTGGTGTTGGCACAAGGGCAGACCCAGGGTTCAACTTTTCAACAATGCACCAACAAAACTCTAACTACCGGCCCTTTGGGCAACACCTGCGAAGCAGATGAAGTCTCACTCGAGGTAGAGGGAGGGGTGGTTGCAGGACTCAAATGTCTGCAACCTAGCTGGGACACAGATCTGTGATTTCACTACTCTTAACAAAGCACTTAATAGTTAACAATCATCAATATTTAACCTTTATTCACATCATAGATCAAAACCCTAATTACAGAGAAACGTAATATTCAACAAGATCTAACACATTCAAGCACTTAGCATGGAGAGATAGATCATATCTAACATTCATTCACCTTACCAAGCATTAAGCTATTATACCAGATGCATCATACATAAAGATATCGAAACTAAGCATAAATCACATCACTAACATACAACATAATGCACAAAGAAACCATAACACATGATATACGTGGTTCACCCCAGTGTGGGGCTACGTCCACCAACTCTTCGTCTTCTTTATTATCTTCTGTCAATCTCCTTACATGCACAAAGCCTTAGAACCCACTCCGCATAGGACAAGAGATTTGTGTGCATCTCGCCAGATCCTCCTTCCCCAAGCTAGGTTTAAGCACAAAGCCTTCTTACTGTCTATACACAAGATTCTTACAATCACTTGCACTTAACTCTGCAATTTTTTAACACATAGCACGCACAAAGCATCCACAACTATTCACACTTAGCACATTGGCCTAATTACCCTTAGCACCGCCTACTTACATCGCTTATATTTCTATTTATATATTACAAAATGGGCCTAAACATGGGTAAGCCCATGGGTCGACATCCCATACCCGTTACATAAACCATAATCCCAAATGCTACCCTAAAAAGGGGCCAAGATCCCGTGATTCCTACTTCGACTTGCGCTCCGCCTTCAACTAGCCTGTCGAAGTCCCAAAAGAGGTCAAACATGACCAAGGATCTCCAAAACTTGGTCAAGGGACAACATGCTCCCAACACTCACCTGTGACTCATCCTGAGTCACTCTGGTCTGGGTAACTCTGCCTCAAAATCCTCGATCTTGGCTTGAGCTGCTTCAACTTGTTGCTGCACCAAGGCCTCCTGCTCGATGAACTCTTGAATAACTGCCTCGTTCACAGGTCCTTCTAAGCAATGTTCTTCTGAAGTGACTACTTGTTCTAGCTCTGCTCCTCGACCTTCAATCTCCTCAAAAAGTAGGCAATCTGCATCTTAGACTGGATGGAGCTTCTGAGTCATTTCCATGACTTTGCTTTGTATGGCATGGACCTGTTGCTGAGCCATGTGTTGTTCTTGCGATATTTTCATCCTCTCAACTGCTAACAAGATTTTTAACTGCGCTTGAATTGCTGCTGCTTGCTGCTTTTCTTTCTGGAGCTATGATTCCAGTGTTTTCAGTTCAGGGTCCTCAGTAAGGCATTCATAAGTCTGCGCACTGCGACTGCTTAGTTGTTTACATTCCACGACTAATGCTTTGATTCTTTCAACTACGCTCCAAGCAGTTGCTTCTCTATGGTCTCGTACTTCCTGCAGAGTGCTTGGCAGTGTTTGTAGCTCTAGTTCTGCGACTCTCTATTGAAGATGTTGAATGGATTCAACAAGCTTCATCACTTGATTCTCCAGTGGGTCTTCCTCCATTTGATCTAAGCCTGTCACAGAGCGAAGTGCTCTGTTGATTACTTCTTTAACTCTGACCCGCTTTGCGAGCATCTATTCTTTCTCCTGCTGGATTTGCGCTTTATTTTCTTCGAACTTGGTTTGGAGGTCGTCCTTCTCTTGCTACGCAACTCGACGTTGCTCTATGATTTCCTCTTGTGCTTGCTTTAGGGCCACTGAGGCCTGTTCTTTTTCTTCTTGCACGCGACGAAGGCAAGCTTCGGTCGCATCAACTATTCTGCGGAGTTGGGCATGCTCATATCCCAACTCTGGTTCTTTTGGTGGCAGGGGCACAGTGGACACTACACGGCTAGAGTGAAGGGATTGCTGTACTCCTCTCAGCTTTGTCTCAATTCTTTCATACATGGCTTCTTGTTTGGCTTCAGTTCTTTGCAAAATATCTTCCGAGGCATCTGATACAACTGCGATAATGAAGTCGAATTCATCGACCGCGAGTACAGTCTACAACTTCGACTTACTTTCTTTGGACTTATTCCGCGATGTAGGTTTCGTGGGGGAAACCTTTATTTTCTTAAATGTCTCTACCTCTTCAAGGGGGTTCCTAGGTGGTGTTACTTCACCCTACTTCTGCTTGTCTTCTTCCCCTTCTTTTTCTTCTTTGTCCACTTCGTCGTCTCCTCCCCCGCTAGGTGAATCCGAGGAAGTCTCTTCTGGTGTGCAATGTATTTCCTGAACATCTTCCTTCTTTTTCTTCCTACTACTGCTGGGTGCATCATACTTTTCATGAGTAACCACCGGACTTCCAATGAGGTTGGGATCAGACAGTGCTCCTTGGTCGACTAGTATAAGGAACTCCACGTGCCATTCCTTAGTGTTTTCTTCTAGGTCCTCCTCTGTGAGCTTGTAGTAGGACTAAAGCTCTTCTTTACTTTCGTCTACGCGCACAGTGATATAAATAAAATGCCTATCTGCACAAAACTTGATAAGGGGTCTAAACCTGTCCAGGGTATTCGATGTCATACGAGGGAAAGACTCAATATCCCTCTTCAGCTGCAGGTAGTAGGTATGGAATACTGCGTTTGACTTCCATTGTTTCCCCATATCGCTCGAATACCAAAGCGTGGTGAACTTTGCAACTAATGGCTCAAACAACTCAATGTCAGGGAAGGTCGCACCTTCCGACATCTCCCAAGTAGTAAACACGATGAGGATCAACAACAAGCTAAAACAGAACTCATAGCCCTGATCCTGAGCTTCACGACAATCCAGTTCTAACTGATTGACTAGGTAACTGGCCCAGTTCATTTGTAGTCCTTCCATGCATTTTCCTGCGAGGTCAACGACAAAACCTGTGACCAACGTGGGTCTGTTCTTTCTTACTAGCTTACCAACAATCAACTAGCAAGCAAGACAAACTGCGCCATTCTGAATGGAGGCTACCTTGTAGCCTCGCGTCCCTTTCTCTACATCACCATAGGTGTCTTTAATCCTCTATGACAGGGCGCGGTCTGCAACCTTCCCTGGATAAAAGTCTTGCGGGTCTAGTCCTTGCATACTCAATCTGGTGATCATATGGATCAACCCTGGATCGATGGTGATGCGTCTGTCTAACTATAGATACCCTCCATGGAAGCATGACAGTAGGAGCTTAACGCACACGTTAACCTCCTGGTGCCTTCCAAAATGTGGTATCTTCATCACGTTCAATATAGTGGACCTCATGATGTCCATAGTCCACGGATGGGGGATGATCTTCAAATTCTTCCCCTTCATCTTGGTCAAGTATTTGTGAGGTGCAAGCATGCCATAACTCTTGCGACCTCCTAGGTTATAGTCACTGATATTCAAGGTTGGAATCCTCTCCAACTGCGGTCTGACTGCTTGTATTCCCTTCAGAAGGTACGTAGTGATGAATGTGTAGTCGAAGTCCCTCGTGACACTACCACAACTCACCACACCGACTAGGGGTGGGATGTAGTCGGGAAGGATAGATGGGATTAACTTCGCATTCGCCAAGTCATCTCGATGCTTGGTTCTTTTCTCAGTCCCAGCTAGGGATGATCTAGATCCATGAGCAGTCGATGAGGAGGCTTGCACTCCTCATGTCGATGAGGCTTGGATTCCTGTGGACATCACCTTCTCGTCCATGAGGTCTATTAGAATCTCTTCGACGCCTTTTTCTACTGCGTTGATTTCGTCCAACATGCACACTCGAGATCCGATATCTCAGGTCAGTGAACAATACTCACTGTAACATAATGGATAGCAAGGTCTCAATGATCACTGCGCGAAATCAACTAGTTCTCTGTGGGCTTGGATAATCACAATTGGAAAAAGTGTTCTTGATGCAACGCTCGACGGGATAAATAGAGATTGTCGTAACTGTTTCTTTCAACAGGTCACAAATCCTTATTCAATGCAATTCCATCCCTTATGGCATGGTCCCAATGGTCTAATGGTGAACTTTTAGGCCATAACTGCTTTCCTAACCATTCGGGAGCGTCGATCAGACAATCATATTGCCTCCAACAGTCATATTTATTCGTCATGGTGAAGTGCCATTCTGTGCTATACTGATATTCCGACGAAGTTCGAGTTTTGGAAACCTTTCTTCTGCGAAGTATTCTTTGGAACTTCTTGCAATTTTTCTAACTTTTCCCTCTTCTTACTGAGCTTTCTGGCCTTCTTTCCTGTGATCTGAATCACTGGTTTCCTCTTTCCATTATCGTTCTTATCTCCTCTTGGCATGATAACTTCACACTGTGGATGGTATTTCATAGGATTCAAGGGTAATACTTCTTCTCTTTCTGGGGTAGGTTCTCTACTCTCTTGTACAAACAGGTGTCTCCAGTCTTCCTGTGTCCTTTCAACTTCGACATCCATATATTTGGTCTTTAGTAGCTTCGATTGGTTCTCTTGTTCTTCCAATAAGTGTGCTATTCTCCTAGACATGAAGTCTATTAGTTCTTGATTTTTCTATTCTAGATCCTCCTCTTCTCGTTTCCTTCGTATCTAATCTTTCTCAATCCAGGGTTTTCTTGGTAAGATAGCAAATGGGGCACTATTCTCAACAAACTTAACGATCTCAAATTCTTCTTATGTCGAAGTGCCATGAGCACTCATATATATCTGGGTAAGTCTTCCACATAGGGTTATCAACTTTCTTCTAAATAATCCTATTCCTCCTAATGAAGGAACCATAACAGGCTTTCCCAAAATTTCCCAAGTTCTTTCTGTCATGATATTCACCCGTGTTTTCTCATCCAGGACACAGTCTATGTCAAAGTCTCCTATTTTTGTTTCTATGTACTCTTTCTCTTTTAAGACCTTTGATAAGTTGATATTTCTGTGATCATTCAAGGTTTCTTTCATTTGTAGTAATACAATCTTTGATTCTTTCTAGGGTTCCATCATATCCTCTTGGCTTGTCTCATCATTTTCTTGTTTCATATTCATGTTTTCAACTTTAGCAATCATTCTAGGACAATCCAAAACTTCATGGTCCATAGCTTTACAACAAAGACAAATAGGTCTTCTACTAGGGCATTCCTTAGCAATATGTCCCGGTCTTCTGCAACTGTAACAAATGGTTAATCCTCTCTTTCTCTTAAATGATCCCCAACCCTTCCTGTACTACATACTGGGATCACAGTAAATAACCTACAAAAAATTCTTTCTAGGATCCTACATCCATTTGTTAGTCCAAACATTCTTTCTATGCATAGGGATAACATACGTTTCATTATTTCTATCAGATCTATTCATATCAAATCTTCTTTCATCTAACTGTGTCCTAGTTTTCAGATTAGGAATTTTTTTATCAAACATACCTAGATCCATTCTTTCGAAACAAAAATTTTCACTTATCTTACCTTTCTAAGAGCACAAAGCTTCAATATATTACCTCTTTTCTTTAGATTAGACTTCTCTTCTCAGTATAGAGCTTCACAAGTCAAGTAGAATACTGCGCACTAAAGCAACAAATCTACGCACAAATATTTCTTTTCTTCAGTTCCCAACAATCATAGTTTCAAGTCCCAACAATGGAACCATTTTTTGGCACAGGGGCATACCCAAGGTTCAACGCTTCAACAACGCACCAACAAAAACCTAACTACCGGCCCTTTCGGCAACACCTGTGAAGCATATGGAGTCTCACCCGAGGTAGAGGTAGGGGTGGTTGCATGACTCAAATGTCTACAACCTGGTTGTGACATAGATCTATGATTTCACTACTCTTAACAAAGCACTTAGCAGTTAAGAGTCATCAATATTTAACCTTTATTCACATCGCATATCAAAACCCTAATTACAGAGCAACACAATATTCAACAAGATCTAACACATTCAAGCACTTAGCATGGAGAGATAGATTAGATCTAACATTCATTCGCCTTACCAAGCACTAAGCTATTATACCAGATGCATCATACATAAATATTTCGACACTAAGCATAAATCACATCACTGACATACAACATAATGCACAAAGTAACCATAACACAAGATATACGTGGTTCGCCCCAGTGTGGGGCTACGTCCACCAACTCTTCGTATTCTTTATTATCTTCTGTCAATCTCCTTACATGCACAAAGCCTCAGAACCCACTCTGCATATGACAGGAGATCTGCGCACACCTTGCCAGATCCTCCTTCCCCAAGCTAGGTTTAAGCACAAATCCTTCTTACTCTCTATACATAAGCTTCTTACAATCACTTGCACTTAGATCTGCAAGTTCTTAACACATAGCACACACAAAGCATCCACAACTATTCACACTTAGCACATTGGCCTCATTACCCTTAGCACTGCCTACTTACATCGCCCATCTTTCTATTTATATATTACAAAATGGGCCTAAACATGGGTAAACCCATGGGCCAACATCCCATACCCGTTACATAAACCCTAATCCCAAAAGATGCCCTAAAAAGGGGCCGAGATCCCGCGATCTCTGCTTCGACTTGTGCTCCATCTTCGACCAGCCTATCGAAGTCCCAAAAGAGGTCAAACATGACCAAGGATCTCCAAAACTTGGTCAAGGGCGAAAAGTTGGGTGGAACACCCTTCTTTTTCAACCAGTGGGTGGTTGTTTCCAAAAACGATAAGAGCTTATGGTTTATTTGTGAATATGTTCAATTAATGTTGTTTATATTATGAACTTAATTATTTTCCAGCTTGTTCCATTTTTTTTATCATGTTAAGATTTCACCTATACCTATCAATGATTTAATTATATTGCATAAGCCTGCATTGTTATGCCTACATGCACTAAGTAATTAATAGCAAGACAATGATGAAAGGTATTAGAGAAATAATTATGGGTGAAAATTGGTGGTTCCAAGAGGTACCTCGTAGCCTCAATAGTTACAAAGGGTACTGGGTATGTTACAATATTGTAACGTAGATACTAGTTACAACACTAGGGTTGTATGAACCAAAAATGAAACTATGTATGAATAAATTGAAGGTTACTTGTAAAGTGTTTAACAAAATATCTTAATGGAAATTGAGAACAATGCGGTTTGAAAATTAAGTGTTTGACAAAATGTCTCAAGGAGAATAATTTGGGATTTTTTTCCCAAATCCTGCAAACATTAGAGAAATTGATTCAAATTTTAGGTTGAGTATTGTGAAAATGGTTGTACAAGAAAGGATGAGTGAATTAATGTGATATAGAGTTAGTTTTGTGGAAATAGGAAGAAGAATTGTAGTTTGCAAGCTATATAATTGACAAATGTAAAAAAAGGAAGGTATAGAAAGTTGTAATTCAATTTTCATGGCTTTGAAATGCATGTATAATGTCTTCATAGAGGATATGGTGGACATGGAAGTTATATGGATTCATTTTTAAACACAAAGTTTGGCATGTGTAAAATTTTGGGGAAAGACTAAAAATTTGATGAAAATCCCCATTTCTGAATGAAATCTAGAGGTTAATTGGCCCAATGGTATTGAATTTGACAAACAACAAAATCAAATCCCCTCATAGGAGTAAAGGATTTGATTGGGGGTCAAATTGGTGGAGCCAAGGATGAAATTTATGGTGGCCATGAGTTATTGAGAGAAATATATATAAGTAAATATATATTTGAATTACTAGAGAAAAATGCCTAAAAATAATGAGGACCCACACATTTGATGTGAACCTCATACATGTGATGTGTACCGACAAGGTGACATTGAGGTGTTAGGAGATGCCACATGGAGTCCTAGTGCATAGGTGGTAGCCACGAGGCAAGGTCCATGTCTAGAATGATAGTTTGGTCGGAAAACAATGGTAAGTAGTTGTGGAGGGAGGAGGAGCAATATTTCGAATGGTCGAAATCCCTCTGCAATCGTCATTGGAGTGACACATGTCACTTAGGTGGTAAGTGGTTTATGAAGGGAAAGGGTCATGTTCACGACCTGCAAGTTCAACCTCCACAATTGACAGATGGGTGCCATGTGTCCGATAGAACCTATGGTGGTAAGCGGATTGCAGAGGCATATGAAGCGGTTTTGGAAGAAACACTTAAACCCCCACAATCGTTAGGAAATAACTACATGTAAAGTATGGTTGTGGACTTATTGAGGCAAAGGGCAATGTTAAACATCGAAAAGTTCATGCTATGTAACTGATCTGAGTTGTTGATCTAGATCGTGGGCACGTAAACATGTGCATTAGAAAATGGATGTTAGAGATGGGACCCAACCCCATCACATCAATCAATGAGATCATGCCAAGTGTTAGATAAGAATAGAAAGGTATTTATGGCCCATAATAAAGAAAATATAATAATAAATAATCATTATAAAGTAAAGTGGGAAAAAGTAAAGGTGGCCACAAAGATCTGACATGGTAGGTAAGGAGGCAAGGGGGATGACATGGAAATGTTAGAGGTTGACATGTGGGCACTAGTGCCATATTGTTAGCCTTGTGTCATCCTACATTAATAAGGATTGCATGTCAGCAAAATAAAATATAGTGAAATTTTAGGTGTAAGTCCTGTTAGAAAAAACAGGATCGCGGAGCAATAAAATAAAACAAATGAGGAAATAAAACACAAAAGATACAGAATACAATAGAGACACATATATACATGGTTCACCCAGTGTGGCCTACGTCCACCAGAGAAATTTTCAGGTCCTTCCTTTATTATTATCCAACAAATGAAGGGATACAACCTACAACACACCTGCTATAACTTCCTCTTCTTTATCTCATAGTATCCTCTCTCAGAATACAATATTCACAATGATACATAGCCGCAATACATTTCCCTCATAAAATAGGGTTTCATTCTAGGGAAAAAAACCCTAACATAACTTCTACCGTTAGATCTGCAACCTTATAATGAATGGTCCATATTTACTATGAAATTACAATATACATTTACAAGGAAATTTTTCCTTCGGGGGCTTCGCCCCCGAACCCCCATTGGGGAATACTCTCCTCTGAACCCATGCCAAGGGTCCGCTTTCCCCCAAACCCTGCAAGAGAGGCAAGCCCCCCTTGCACTCCCCCGCGTGGAGGAGTGTACATTCTTCCAGGGTGTAAAGTCTTCATGGGGTATAAACACAGCTGAAAAACAAATTTCTATGAATCAGGAAGATAATTAGGATCCACAACTAACAAGTCCGCAATGACAAGGACTATAAATATGCTAGTAAGGGTCATTGGATTTTTGAGCTCCATAATTCTAGAAAATACAAATTAGTGGAGTTCAAAGGATAGGGTGGTACTCATTCCTAGTATCCCTTTTGATAGTGAAATTTTGACAATAAGGAATATGGGAAAACATGAATAAACCCAATGGATAATTTGGCCAAATTTCAAAGGGTTTGGAGTGGAGATGCAAAAATAGGCCAAAATCTACTATTTGAGGAGACTTTTTAGTGATTTTTGAAATCTTCAGTGGAAGAAAAGGGACTCAAGATCACCAATCTAGAGGTTTTCCTAGTTGACATTTGATGTCCTCAATAATCCAAACAAATTTGTTTTATTGATTTTTTTTCCAATTTTTCTATGTTTGAAAGATAATAGTTTTGGCCAAAACATTTGTCTGAAGAAAGTGCAAAAAAGGCAAAGTTGACAATTCAGATTGATGTAGAAAGACATTGGAGGATCATAATGTTAATCTAAAAGTTTATGAGTACTCACAATCATAATTATTATTTGTGCCTAATACTAAATTTTTCTTGGTTCTCAATAGATTTTCTTTTACACATGGAAGAAGTTGGTCTCCGACCTTGATTATGCTAGTGAGAAAAGTCTAGAAAATGGGAAAAAACATTGATTTCCGTGAGTTATAATTTTTTATCTTTGAGCTCAGACTGGAGCATGAGTCAACCATTGGAAAGGTAATTTAGATGAAAACATGATAGAATGTTTAATTTTTCAAGAGATGCATCTGGTTGTTTCAAAAATTTGCAGGAATGTGACCTTTGGACTTGAGTGAACAATGAAATTGTTAAATGTGGAAGACTTCCAAATAAATTTTGTGTTTGGAAAAATAGTTTAGGATGATAGAGGTGCATGCAATATGTGAAAGGTGAGTAAGGAAGGCTGCAAATACTTCATGATGGTTCCTATGCAATGGCGAGGAGGAACATTTTGAGGTGCAAAAGAACAACAATGAAAATGGTTATTTAATAGTAGGTGGAAAGATTGGACCATTGATCAAGGATGATCAATGATAATCAATTTATGCTATTACTGCAATGTTAATATCAATATAGATGTATTCCATGAATGGAGATTGTTAAGGCATTTTGCAAATTTGATTTTTGGATCAATCAAGAAGAAAGAAGGGGCCAAGAAGCCAGTGTCTTGAATAAGAATTGTACATACAATATATTTAGTGTAATTAATAAGTGAAATTTATATTATATAAGAAGAGAAAAGGAAGGACCTAGCTGTTTAGTTGGATACCATATGAATAAAATAAGTGGTGATAGGTATAAGAGACATAAGAGCTCTTGGTTATTGAATTTGAATATTCTATGCTACAAGAGAATATTTAGCAAGGGTATGGAAGATACCAACATGTAGAGAAGAGTTGTGAGAGTCATAACCTTTGTAGTTGGTTATTGTGTATAACCAAGTAACAATGCAAATATAAGAAGCACAGAAAAAGCCAACAGGTAAAGAATGACACCATTATGCATAGGAAGCTAAGGTTATTTTCTTAACCCTTCAATACAAAGAAAAGAAACTAAGCAATAATGGGTACAAAGCATGATTACAAAGAAGAAAGTGATGGATGTTGGTATAGTAGAGAAAATATTCCAAATAAAAAGAGAACAAGGACTTCATGAGGTGATGTGTTGATCATGTGATGGGTGAATAATCTCAATGGGTAAGTGTATGAATGCTTGGAAGAGTCAGAGGCAATGAACTAACAACTTTTGTGTAAAAAATTCAATGAAAGAAATAATGAAGATTTATTCACTTTAAAGGTGCCAATGGAGGAATAAAACACTTCATTGTGTGTGGATTGGTCTTGGAGGATACAATCAAAATTCACAAAGAATTATCCAATGAAATAAAATGAATTCCAAATTGAACAAGTCCACAGATAGTTGGAGTTAAGGAAAAAAGATGCCATAATGTGAATGCCTAAGCTCGCTAGAAAATATTGCAACATTAAGGGAATGGTTAATAAGTCTATTGTATCATCAAATATTAAGTTGGAGTAATATGAATTACAACACCATAAGTGTTGGAAATTTTAGGCAAGGTAAATATCAACAAGATTACCTAAGGGTAGTAGCTAATGAGGTTGTAATAACCATATGATATATGGGTTGGAAATGTAGAGTGGCCAAGTTGGATTTGGTTGGAAAGTGATTAGAAAAGGGAGAAATAATCAAGGTCAACTAAGTAAATTGGATAAATGGCTTCCACTTCAATAGTTGGTGAAATCCAAAAATGATCTTTCAATAGTCTCTGTTTTGACAAGGGATCTCTTTAACGTATTGACTCGTATGATGCACATAATGTTGCAAGAATCCAATGGGATTTTATGACAACCAAATTATATATCAAAGGAAGTTGGATGATGTTACATAAAGCTACAAGATGTTGAGGAATTTTTATACAACAAATGATGAACATTGCCAGCAAGGAAACCATGAGAACAAGGGAGAATCCTTTAACTCTTATTTTGCTGCATTGATATATTTCTTAATATTGAAAGAGCTATTATATGTTAATAGTTTTAAAGCATAGGAATGTTGGAAATGCAAGAGATTAGATAGCTGGAATGAATATGCACTAGATGGCATATTGAGAAGTGATGCAAAGTGCATATATGATGCTAAATAATATATAATATGCTTATAGACTAAGAGTAGTCTGCTGATATATGTGCAATAAAGATGTTATGATGATTAAATATGGATAATGATGGATTATGTAACCAAGAAGATGTTGATAGCATGCTTGAAGATGTTGATGATTCCACTACATATGATAGTCTACCTTATGAAGAAAAGATGAGGACAATAAAATGATGATCAAGAGGTTGGTGAAATGA
Source organism: Picea engelmannii (assembly GCA_009831015.1). Classification (NCBI taxonomy): domain Eukaryota; kingdom Viridiplantae; phylum Streptophyta; class Pinopsida; order Pinales; family Pinaceae; genus Picea; species Picea engelmannii. Next base: position 28,003 of record ML841878.1, read on the forward strand.
GTATGTGAGTCTATAAAACACACCAATTGATTAGGTAGCATGAAATAATTTGATGGAAACCATGCATATATGGATTTAGTGTGATTATCTTGCATAAATGTTGAAGAGAACTTAGGTAAGAATTTTCTTCTCTATAAGGATTTGGTATCTAGATTGATATGCTTATGTGATTTGAATGCATTTATGGGAATGATATCTCACTTGGTGTGGTAACGGGATAAATCCTTGGACATATAAAAGTTGCTTAAATTTTGAATGCATTCATATGAGATAAAATGGCATGTCATGTTGTGTTGGTTATGAGTTAATAACCAAGGTAGGTCATGAGTTACAATCATATTATAGAAAATTCTAGGAGAGCTTGCCAAGTGTGATGCCATAATGTAATTGGATATGGAAAGCCTATGGTGCTACATAAATGTCCAATGGCCTCCCTACTTGTACTGTTGTCCTAGATTGTAACCTTCTAGCCAACATTAAGAGAACTTTTAGAGAGGAAGGATTTCCCGAGGGAATATATAGGAGAGAAAGGAAATGCCTTCTAGTATGCTCGAGGGACTATTTAGTAGAGAATGTGTATATACTTGGTGTTGTGTTGGCATGAAGAGTTAGGTGTATAGATGTCTGAGAAAGTATTGGTGAGGTGGTTGGATGATGTGTTGATGTGTTGGATAGAACTTCCAACTCATCATAGTGGAATACATGATCTCAAAATATGGTATTCTTGAATCTATGCAAGGATGCATTGAATATATGTGTGTGTGTGTGTGTGTAGATTGTGTAAGTGTGCAAGTTGTGGTTATGAACACTTATAATTTGATATATATTCTTGAATGAATTGTGTGAATTCATGATTGTGTCATATCTCATTGTAGATCATATATTAGAATCTAAAATGATGGAATTTCTACTAACAATGAGTTTCGAGATCATTTCAGGAGCTATTGTAATTTTGCAATGGAATAATGGTATGCCAGAGTAGTCATAGTTGGATAGACTACATGAAAGATTTATCAGTAGAAAAAAGTTATGGAAAATTATGATCATTGAAAGATGGAAATGTTGGGAAGAAGGTCATTGTGATGACATTGGAACCTATGATTTCCACAAATTATTGATTAGAGGCTACAAGTGGATGCTCGAAAACAAGTTGGCATTCGTCTTTCATGCAAAAACCTTGGCAAGATGGATTTCTCAAGGGACTTTTTAGTAGAGAAGGGGACGCATGAGTCTAGAAGGGTGAGTGCGGTAAGGAAGAGGCAAATTAAATAAAGTTGCTACAAAAAAAATCATGTGGTATGATGACCAAAATTAAGAAGGGTGTGTCAGAGAGGATAGTGAGCTAAAATATTTCTCATGGAAACCTTGTGAAGTAGAGAAATATCTGTACAGATAAGTATTGAATTAAGATTGGATACTTATTTTTTAATACAAGCTTACTTTGTGGAGTTGAGAACTCCCATAAATAACATAGTTTCAACATAACAATGACTATAACAAGATTGTATTTCTTGATGGTGTTATAGGAACAACTGAAGAATGAAGAAATTAATTGAGTACTTGGAAAGAGGAACTTTGAGGGCAGTGTTGTTCCAAGGGGGATAATAATTTAACACCCCTACGAGCACAATAATGTTCTATGTGGAACCAAAATGAGATTTCCAAGTGCAACCAATATATATACTATACATGAAGGTCATGGTGCTCAAGAATAGACTCATAGGGTAGGTAAAGGTCCAATGGACTCACTACAGTCCCAAAGAAATGACCCGCGAGTTGGAGGATGCAATGTGGGAGGCATACCCACATTTGTTTTGACATTTTGATGTAAAATTTATTATATATAATGATGATGTGCACTGGGGATAGTGAAAATTTCAGGGGCAGGGGAATATAACATCCCCAGTTTTGATCCCCTAAAATAGTAATGTATATGTGTACATGATGAATGGCTAAAATCCGAATGACAAAATATGTCACTGTAGATTGAATGATAATAAAAATACATCATAGGTTGTAGAATACGAATGGAAAAACAATAATATACCTTCATTATTTTGTCCTTCTCCTTTTATTTTCATTCAATATACAATTACATATATTGTCATTTGAATTTTATCCATTCATCATGTACACATTTACATTACTATTTTAGGGGATCAAAACAAGGGATGTTACATTCCCCTACCCCTAGATTTTACACTATCCTTAGTGCACATCATCATTATATACAACGAATTTTACATCAAAATGTAAAAAAAAATGTGGGTATGCCTTCCGCATTGAATCCTCCAACTCCCAGGTCATTTGTTCAGGATTGTATTAGCTCAACATCTACTTAAAAACCCTCACACGAAGTTGAGGGGAACAAAAGTGGCAATGGGAAACCTAGGACCACACTCACATAGGAATACATGCATGCTTAAAAGTGCTCACACATTCCTTTTGAAATAGCCTTAGGCCCTTCGAACCACCACACAAACCTACCAAGTAGTTTTTCCATTCATATTTAAAGGAATGCATGAATGTTCTATGAATGTGCACACGTTAATAATGCGTATTCAATCCTCTGGACCTATGAATTAAAATAAAAGGGTGAAGGGTTCTTTTCCATCTCAAAACCGTGAGGCACATCCTAGATTAGTGGAGTGGTGGAACTAACCATGATGATGAAAAATAATGTTTCCATCATTACCATTCATTGTTTCCAACAATGTGAAAGATATTTTCTCTCTCATTCCTTCAAATTTGAGGTAGTTTTATTTTTCCATCTGTCATGTTTACACTTCTTAAAATCTACGAATTAAGAAAGGAAATGATTTTTTTATATTGTTATTCAAATGAAACATACAAATTCTATTTTTGTATTGGAGCCTACAAATGAAAAAAATCCAGACCCACCATCACCAGCTAAATAAATTCCCAACCCTAACACCGAACTACCAGGTGGTGACATAAACACCGACATTGACAATGACATTGAAACAATGAGAAACCTAATTCACTCTTTTAGAAGCACTAGATATCCATAACACCTTTCCCTTTATACGTCTCTTTAGATCTTGTATGTTTTGTTGCCCATTCTTGAGGGAAATTCTCTAATATTTTCGAATACAAGGTTAGAATGTATGAATACTACAGGACATGGTTATATAGGAAGGGGGTGAGAGATTTAAAATTTTTGAAATATCTCATGGTCTTATTTATTCACCTTAGAGTTAGCAAACACCCTCTTGTGACAAAGACAGATATTGCATGGAATAATGCACATACCAACCATTTATGAATAATTGAATGGAAAGGTGGTTTAAATTTTTTGATTAACCTCCTTACTATAACAAGTATGAGCCATTGTATTTTCTAAAATAAATTGTTTAAGGTCTCCATGTCAACTAATTTGACATTGGTGAATTCCATGGTGTAGGTTGTGGGTATGTGGAAGATTGACCAAATGCTAGACATAAAATATTGAGAGGGTTGTGTCCTCCTCGGTGGATCACAACTAACCCCCATACTCGATATCTTGGGACTTTATACAAGATCCGTGAGACCCAAATATTGATTTACACCTTGACACATAGTTTACTAATGAAACCCCCCTTATCTCCTCGGGGTTGCATGACCTCCCGGTCAAGGATCTTCAAAAAAATGAGCCTAATCAGCTCTTTGGGCCTCTGCTAGACCCTGAAATCAATTCACATAGGCCCCCCCTTTGGTTACCCACACATGCTTGTTTCACCTGCACACCCTTTCTGTGGTGCTTCTGGTAACTCTAAGTGGAGAGCACTAGCTCCTCTTATAGGTTCTGATTCCTTATGACCACGGGATATGACCTCCAGCTATCCCCCTTTGTGAATTCGAGCTTGACTGTTTTGAGTGCAGCTGATTCCTTTTTCCTCGAAATCTGGACCGACGAAATCACCCAGATAAGATCTACGGCCTGCGCTTCTCCAACAATGAAAGACTGTGATTCACTTCAGAACTTCAACTTCAGGAGTTCCAAGTGTTCCAAACACCTTTTTCCCCCGAAGTGCTTCATACCCAAAGCTACAGATCCAACATCATGTGCTCACCTCGACCAACGGTCAATATTCGTCCCTTAACCCTACTTCGAACGACTTCCAGTCAATGCTCCTCTGCTCCTCTTTCTCCCGAAGTGTAAATCCTCCAAAGTGACAGATATTCCGCCACACATCCTATTCCAATGGATGACTCAGATGAACTCTGACACTTCGGCCTTCGGGAGTTCTCGTGCCTTAAACACTTCACCTCTTTTGGAGTGGCTATTCTTCGGAGTGAATCTCTGCTCTCCACGTGGCCCTCCATTTATCAATGGTTCCTTTTGACTTCGACCTTCGAGACTTTCGACCTTCAAGAATTTACTCTCCAATTTCCATGAAGTGTCCTATCACCGAAGTGATAGATCTGACGTCACGTGTCCAAACCACTGATGGCTAGGATTAGATTCTTACCTCTTGGAGCTTCAGACGACCTTTGGTCAACGAATCCATTTCATCCTTTCTTTTTCAGAGTGCACTCTTCTGGATTCCATGATCTGATGACGTGTGTCCCTCTGAGATCGACGACCATGATTTACTTCACTACTTCGGGCTTCAGGAGTTCTAGTTTCACCACTCTCACTTTCCTCCGAAGTGCTCCTCTTCCGAAGTACGCAGATCTCCACCACGTGCCCTTCTGTATACAACAATCCAAATTTCTTCGGCCTTCGCGACTTCGGCATAAATCGCTCTTTGCTCCACACAAGTCTCCTATAGCTTGATCTCTCAGAATCTGTGATCTATTGCCACGGATCCTCCTTGATACTGACGTCTAGGATTTCACTTCGCCTCTTCGAGACTTCGACGATCCCACTCCTTAAACACTTTCAAACCTCTGAATACACGAAGTGCCGAAGGATTTTAAGACTATCCTCCATGCAACTTTCCAAGATCTCACGATCTGGAAAGATCCTTATTCCTCCGAATGGATCTTGCTCATTGGTTGTGAAATTTTCAGTGGGCTCCTCCCCACTGAAGAATTCCCGTTCGCTATCTCTTCTGAGCTTGTTCCTCCTCAAAAATTTTAAAATTCTCAAAACTTTTCTTCGACACTTACTCCTCACACCTTTTCAAGATGACTTCTTTGACACTTAGCCAAAATTTTACATTGTGCACACCTTGCAACAAGTTTCTTCCACTTAACCCTTTTGTGGGTAGATGTGCACTCCTTGCAACATGTCTTACACAACTCGATTGTTCCTTCTGAAAAATATAGCATTGAGTGTGTTTCTGCCTACGCACCCCTTGCGTGGTCCTTTGTACCTTTTTCAAATAAAGATTCAAGTTGTCTCTTCTGAGATTCTGATTCAAAATAGACTCTGTTAGCATGCACCTTGCAGACACTATGAACACCTAGCATATAAAGTTCCACTTTATCTCTCCCGAGCTTTTGAGTCAAACTAGACTCTGTCAACGCACACCTTGCTAACACTATGCACACCTTGCAACATCTCGTAGAAGAGAAACAATTGAAACTTATCTAATCCTCACAGATTCATACATTCAACCATGTAATGCATTCATAACATAAGAAAAAGTAATAACAAAAAATTTCAATTAAACAAAAATCCTACCATTCATTCCCATAGACACAGTAACATCAACACCAAACATTTTTGGATCAACTCTGCTTTGTTATATTCATTCAAATGATATGTACATGGGCTAATACAACTTCGATAAGCTTCAACAATCTCAACATTAACAACTTCAGATAAATTTCAGCAGCCTTCAACTACAATAATCTTCAACAACCTCATTTGGGAAACAATACATATATTTATACAAGAGGGCTCATAGATATTTTCCCTCCGACTACCTTAGTGCTATCCTATCAAATTAAAAGCTTTCAACTACTAAGAATTATTACAATAAATGATCGGTATAGACAGATAAGAGAGAATGCTTCAGATCTGTACTATTATTAACTACATTAAAGAAACTACAATCTCCATCGATAGTTTAACCTCTTAACATTTAAGATCTTCTTTAATTGGAATCTTTTCAAGATATTTCATGACATGCCATCTATAATTCAAAATCACTTCAAAAATGCATGCTAGGGCGCTGTGTTGTTCTCCACTTACACGCTGATGATGATTCTCCTCCATCATTTACTTTTACATAGAACATTCATCGCTGCATACCCCTATGAGAGATCTTCAAATAATGTTTGTAGTAAACCTTCATAAATAAAGATATGGATTTACTACAATGTGTAACATGACGATGGAGGGCTAGGGGTTGGACCTTCATGCCATGCAACTGAGTCTAGTTACACAAGGTCATCTAGAAAAATTAGGCATTATAATTATAGTTCATGTGATCCTCACTACAAGGAAAACACCTTGTAGCAGAGGTTTTTGTGGAGTTTTTTAGTGTTACAAGATTTGGAATTTTTTTCAAAAAAACCTCTTATATTTGAAGAGGAGGTTTTAATGGATATTCCATATAACTAAATTTTTTTGGGCAGGTGGAGGTTGTAGCAAAGGTTTTTTTTTTTTTTTTTGTGTTTGTAATGTTAAAATGCACCGATGCGCTCTTACTAAAAAATGCCCTGGCGCGTATATAAAATAAAAAAGCATTGGTGCTCTGATAGTTATTATGCACTGATTGTCTTATAGTTATAAGGCACCAATGCTCTTATTGTTATTACACACCAATTTCAGCTTTTTGTTGTATGCAACACCGATGCTCTTATAATTTTTACGCATCGGTTCCATATTGTTTGCGTATGTAGAACCGATGCTTTATAAGTTTATGTATGCACTGATTCTTTTTGAGTTTATGTGCACCTCGATGCTTGCATAATTCTTATGTACCGGTGTCTGTATTACCCTGTGCACTGAAGGGTAGTGAAATTTAGAATATTTGAGGTGAAATGTCGACACCAATATTTGTTACTAAGCCTGATGTGTATATTATATTTAAAGCACATTGCTTATTTTAAACATGCACACCGTAAAATTTTGAAATGATAAATATAATCATACGTTATGTCATTTAAGAAACAATTTTTTTTTCTAAATATTTGGCACCGATGCTTCAATACAATTAATGGTATCGGTGCATATAACCCCATAAAATGCATTGCTTTCTATATTATGGCATGTACCATGTACTGTGTGCATAATAATACAATGCACTGGTATCTTTATATTTTAATGATTTGTTTCTTTTTACAAATTTTCAATTAATCATTTCAAAATCAAATATTTTTTTATAATAATATTGTTTTTTATATTTCTGTTATTGCATTTTGATATAATGATTGCATTAATATTGCATTATCCAACATATTAAAAATCTATTTTTTGTAACAATTTAAATCATCCACATATTAATTAATCAACAATGGAACATTTTACAACATTCGACAGTGCAATAAAATAAGAAACACATTTTATTATATATGAATAAGATATCCATGGTCATAAATAATACACATTCTTTCATAAATAATACACAATATTTCAAATCCATGCTTTACGCCTTCTCTCAAAATATCTTCTGTTGGGTACACTCCATACTTTGTTTCATGCATGTTTAATACGTCATGAAAAAACACACTCGATATAATTAATATAAAGGTTTTTTGTTGTTCCATTAATTGTAAAACAAGGGAAGTTAAACAACATAACTACTTACAAATTGTTCAATTAAACCTTGATAGTTCAAAATATACTCACAACCCATACTTAACTCAATGTCTATTAATTCATTGATTGGATCCTCTTTGTTGATATTCTGGTAGCTACATAAGGTATTAACCTCCATGTGTAACCTTTGGCTAGAATATAATATTCTGGAAGCAAGAGAAACCCTAAATAGATGTGTAGAAACCCTAGAAGACAAGTCGGCTCAGTAAAATAGTTAATAATAAAGTATTAGATTCTAAAAGGAAAAGTCGGCCCATACAAGTGACAAGAACCACTATAAATAAGAGATGATCTAGATCATTTGTACACACACACTTCACACACTCTCTCATTCAAGTTTGGTGCAAGTTTGGTGTTTCAACTGCAAGGATGGAAGGTGGATCTTCTAGGATGGTTCTTGGTCTCTCTCTAGCGCCATATAGACTAATATGTGAACCCTATTCTCTAGTATCTCTTGATGGTGTTATTGGTGGTATTCTTGGTAAGTGCAACTGCAACAACTGCAACTGCTGCAATTGGGTATTGTTTTTGTTTTGTGGATTTGGGACTGTCTGTTTGGTGAGATATCTTTGGAGAAATATGATCTCTCTTGGTTATTTTTTAGTTCTAGTGTTTCTTTTGAAATCATTATATCTAGAAAAGGTTATGGTGATTGAGGGTGGCTACATGCCTTATGGTTGGGTGACAATAGTGATATTGTTTATGGTAAAATGATCACATCTCTTTAATTCTAATAGGTTATGGGCCCACACTATCTTCAGACAGTCTAACCACTGGAAGATATATTGGGAAGTTATTTGTTAAGCTCATCGTGGCACCAATTACATCAAAAACTAGGTTTTCTAAATATGCAGCTGCAACAAACCCTAACCCTTGTGTTCTGACACTTCTGATGAAGCATTTGACCTAGTTCCTTCAAATCCTAGTGCACCTCTTGGTACCATCAGCTACCAAACACATCATGTTTGAATTTTTGGTCAAAGTCAAAGGTTGACTGGTCAAAGTCAAATTCAAAGTCAAAGGTTGACTTATGGTCAAATTGATTTTGTGGTCGTAGTTGAAAATTTAGAGTTTCTAGCTTGTTCTAATCATTACATCCTCTGATTAAATTTCTAATATCCTCTTGTCAAGATGGTATATAGTTTTAGATTGGAAGACAAGTTGGATGATGCTACAAGACTTCAAAGGTATGCACTTGTATATGCTATCCAAGTTATATCATCTAGAAAAACATGAGTGTCCAATATGTAACCTTGGATTCAGTGCATTGAGAGGAACAAGCACACCCTCCATAGTAGTTGAGGATTCAGGTTCCGGGTTTGATTAAATTGTTAAGCTTCAAATTTGTATATATCAAGGGTGATAGTTTCTACATTACAAATTGTGAAAGCAGTCTTTGAAAGGTTCTATTATTGCTAGGCGCAATGAATAATTGAATGCATATGAATACCATTGATATAGATTCTTATTGTACTTGTTTTCAGTATGAACTAACATTTCCTCTAGAGAGATATTTCTTGTTTTCTTTTGTTGTTCTTGTTCAGGTTCCAGGTACCCTTGTGAAATATGTTTGATGAAAAATATTTACAGAAGATGTCATAGAATAAGTTTATAAGGATGACACTATGCTTGGAACAACTACCAGATGGGAAGAAATCAAAACAAATAGAAACAAACTTAAAGAGACTCAGAGGGAGTCAGACTCAGAAATAAGTCAATAATCAAGAGGAAACTAGAATAGACTTGTGACACTTTGCAGAAAATAAGAAGAATGCAGACAGAAGCATGGACTCTCTCAAATGGAGGGAGCTGATTATAGAATTCCAAAAGAAGAGTATGCATATTTCTCATTTAGGCATGAAGCTGGGATTAGGAGGGAGATAATCCCCACTAATATGATCCATTGAAGAATCCTTGAATACTATGAAGTATTTGTCCACGTTCTTCATTGGAAGTAGCAACCATTATAAGCAACACGTATTCAACTTGACACTAGAAGATGTCTTCTTCGAAAAGAAGCCTTGAATATCCCTGGTTGTCCATATACATTTATGTTCCTATGACAAAAGGAAGAAGTTGGAGCCTTCAAGAAGGAAGGGAATGGAATATATACAAGATTCCATGGGCTCCAATGTTGAAGAAGGAAGCTTTGATGAAGAACAATGTATGTGAGAAATTGTGAAAAATACTTATAAATGGAAGCATTGATAGATAAAGGCAAGATTCAGAGCTAGAGGGTTCTCCCAGAAGGAGGGAGAAGACTATGATGATAACTTGTTTCAGTAACCAAATATACCTCTACCTGAGCCATTATATCTCTTGCAACATCCATGGGTTGGATTTTACATCAGATGGATGTAAAGATTGTTCTTCTCAACAAAGTAATTGAAGAAGAAACATATGTAGAGAAACCTCAAGGTTGTGAGGCATACCATAAAGAAACCCATGTATGAAAATGGAAGAAGACCTTGTATGGATTCAAGCAACTTGGTGCAGAGCCTCTCATGTACAACAAAAGCATGGCGAAAAATTCCTATGATAGAGGAAGTGTATCGAAATGGTTCTTCAGAAGTTTGGGATAATGGATTACAAATATATGGAAAACTCCCATGATGACATATCTGAGAAGATTCCAGACTCTGGTCCAGTAGACCCATCCCTGTATCGACAATTGAATGGCTCGTTAATGTATTTGGAGAATACTCAGCTAGATATTTTCTTTGTGGGACATTTGAGTTATGATATGCAATTGCATGGACTTATCGATTCATATTTGGCAGGGAGTGCATATAACAAAAGAAGTTGTTCTTGGATATGTTTAAGTTTAAGACTTTCCATGATATCATGGGATAGAAGGAAACACAATTCTGTTGCACTCAGCATTGAAGAAGCATAATATATTGCAGCTTGTGATGCTTGTACGGAAGCAGTGTGGCTACGTAAGCCAATTTCTGGACTGTTTGATCAGATGTTGGATTCGACTGTGATATATTGTGATAATCAAAGCTGTGTGAAACTTTCAGAGAACCTAGTGTTCCATGGTAGGTCAAAGCACATTGAGATCAAGTAATATTTTATCTGTGATAAAGTACAGATGGTAGAAGTGGTTCTCAAGTATATCTCCACTGATGAGAATATAGCAAATATTTTGGTAAAGCCTCTCTCCAAGATGAAAAGTTTTCATACTTAAGGGACAAGCTGGACTCGTGGAGATGACTTCCTTATTAGAAAAGGAAGTGATTACTCCACACGTTGGGAGTAAGCACTTATATGCTATTGATTTATGGGCATTCATTTTCTAGTTCAGAAATGGTCCAGGTTGGGCAGTCACCTTCCAGTCTGGAAAGTGGCCCAAGATTTCTAATGGGAAATCATTTCTAGTTCAGAAAATGGTCTAGATCAGATAATCATTTTCGTAATGAAAATTGTCCAATAGATTGTTGATGTACCATAGATAGCGATTCCCCTTGTGGCCAGTGTGGGGGAATGGTCTAAGAAAATCATTCTTCTTGGCAATCACTCTGAGTAGTGGTCAAGCATAATGGTTCGCCTCTCCGGGAAGTCATTCTTTCGTAGTTCACAATTGTGATAATTTTCGAAGAATGGTACGTTATAGGAGGTTGGTGCAGGATAGTCATTTCCATGGGAAATGGTTCGAACAATCATTCTCTAGGGAAGACTCATTCTCTCTAGCTTGCACTATGATTAGTGTTGGAAGAATGGACCAGTTAGGTTGAATGGTATAGGTTCAACAATCAGGGACAATCATTCCCTAGGGAAAATTCATTCTCTCCAGGTTTCACTGTGAATCATGCTAGAAGAATGGCCTATTTAGGTGGATTGTCCAGGTTCAGAAATTAGGGACAATTATTCTTCTATTCTTGGGAAGAATATTCCAGATAGCCCATGGATCATGTTTAAATTTCCAAGGGTATATGCTCTTCCAGATCTCACATATGTGAGTGGAAGAGTGGCCCAAATGACTCAGTTCGTATCCTGACATTGCTGATATAAGATGATATGATTGTTGTGGAGACTATATGTCTCTGGACAATAGCTGTATGCTACTATGGTGGATATACTCCACTGGTAGTGACCGTGTGTCACTAGTTAGTAGCTGTGTGATACTAGGAGTGGTTGTGTACCATTGGAAAATAGTTGTGTACTACTATGGATAGACACCATTGTGTTCTATTGGATGGAATTGTTCTGATTTCCATGGAGACTACCATTAGTGTTGGAGATGATTTCCAACAATATGGATAATGAGATGATGCAGAGGCATTGATCTACATCATGCGAGTACAACTTAGAGATGGTAAATTGAAACCATGATAGTATGGCTTAGAGATGATGTAGATGGTACTCCACATCATGATAGATATGATCATGCTAGTAAAGATTAAGTATGATGCAGAGCATCATGCTAGTACAACTTATATATGATCATACAACTTAGAGATGATGCAATGGAGAGGATGGTTCTTGGAGCCATTGAGGACTTTCAACATCTATTGGGACAAT
>ML841879.1:0-24007 GCA_009831015.1 Picea engelmannii
ATCTTGAGGACTGAACAATGTGTTCAAATTTAAAAGTACAAAGGGATGCAGACTCAATATGAAGTGAATAATTTCTTCAGAAAACTTTCCTCTCAAAGTTGAATTCTTCTCTCATTTTCCATAGCTCTAATTTGGCCCATTTATAGCCTTCAAGTGGAACTGCAGGGTCGAGTCAAAACGTTTCCAGTATATGGAAGGCCAAGGATCATGGATCTTGTGACGTGACATGGAAACCAGACACCATTTTTTAATTTTGAGCACAAAACCAGATGTACGTGAGATGTAGTGGTGCAACCTGCGTATACGCATGTTGTATAATAGGTAGGGCATGTATATGTGAAAAAATAATGTTTTAAGTTATGGGATTTGCAAAAAGGGACTTTAATTTTGCATAGGAAAATGGAAAAATACCTTATGTTCAAGTTTGCATAGGGTGAGGAAAATATTGCTATAACAGATGCCCCCTAATGTGTGAGGTCAGAGGAGTATCTGCAATGGCTGAAATACATTATAATACCCAGAAGTGGAGTAATGGGGACCCAACTTGAAGAACTAGTTGCTCATTATGATATATACTAACTTTGTGCACATGGCTACTAATTTGAATTACACTACAGATCCATGTGAAAATATACCAAACAACTGTTGTCATAATCACAAACAAAGGTGGCTATATGCTAGAGGTTGTCATAGTCACGAACAAGGTCCAGTAAAAACAGTCTCAAAATCAATCTGAAGATATATGTATACAATGGAGTACAATTTCATCTCCCATGATCATTGCAGTCACATAGGTACTGGTCCAATGAAAGGTAGAAACAACTTAGGAAAGTTGTGACTATGAACTGATGTCTTAAAATCTTCTACACAATCCACCAAAGGTGAAAGTCTACATTGTGTGAATAAAGGAGTTGAGGTCAAACACAATTAGACTTCATTTGATTCTCGGTCATTAAGGTATACCGTTAACAAACGTGAGACAACCTACCGATAATGAAAGTAGGTATCAGGGAATCGAGTACATTTTTACAAGTGTGAATAAAGGTGTCAGGGTCGAACACTTGAAGAATCCATCGATTAGGAGACATTGATGTATTCCCAACTTTCAATGGCAAGAGAAACTGCCACTAATGACTACAAGCCTCTAGGTACTCATAGGACTCTAGGTCTTGTCTCCATAATAGATGAGTTGAAGTTGATGGAAGGAGACCTGCTGAAAGGAGAGCATTAAGGCATCTCTCATCATTCACCATGAGGTACAAAGCACGAACTTGATGATTTGAAGGAAATCGGATGAAGAACATATTCATGAACCAATGACCATGTGCGTCTTTCGTGCGTGCCGGATGCAAGAGGTACACGAAAAAGACCCTTTGAATAGCAGCCAATAAGGAAAACTACTGACAAAGGCGAGGAAACCACCAATAAGGCTAATGGCATCCAAGACATTGCATAGATCCCAATGTGTGAATATATTTCTTGTTATGGAACACAAGGGAAACCACCCAGTCAATGACCAATGATGAAATGTCGATTGTTGGGTTCAAGGTTACCTACCAATGAGAAAAGTAGGACCAGGGTGCGCAATAGGACTAGAGCTTCATGTAATTCTGAGACACACTGAGGGTATGTCCGACATGCAAAGTCAAGAATTTTGAGGAATGGCTGACACATGTTGATTGACATCCTTTGAACAAGAGCATGAGACATATGGAAGACTCTGGCAGCATAGACTCAATGATGAAACTTTGAGATGCAAGAGGCATCAATCAAACTCTCCATAAGGACTGGAAGAGTAACCAATCGAGGGAGTAAACTCTCTGTAACGATCCCAGCTTCCTAAGGTCATACTAAACCCAAAATTTTGATGAAAAGTGGAATCAAAAAATTTGTGCTATTTTCAAAGGTGACACGATTGTTGCCAATATAATCTAATATTTATTTCCCGCCCGTATTTTTTTTGGATTTTCATAGTCAAATTAATGCTATGATACAGAGGAGGAAATGAGTGTCGCAAGTAAGCAAACTAGTTCCAGCAGTGGAACGTACCTATTCTCAATGAAAGGAGGTGCATGCGGGAGATGGACACTTGAGGGAATGTTTCCTCCTGGGTATAGGGTGTCAAGTTGCAAAGGATATAAAAAATGCTATGCTTGGTTGATGATGCAAACTATTGAGGTGGAAGTATTATAACACAAAAGCGAGAACTGGTAATAGGCTCAATACTGCAAGCAAGAGAATGAGATGCAATTACAACTTAATGCCAAAAAATGTCTTTTTTCATAATCTTAGTCTACTTGGTTTGAAAAAGAGATAAACTTGTGCCAAATAGATGTCCTTTCAAATCCAATTTACTAGTCTAAAAGAGACAAGTTCACTCGAAAATATTTTCGCTTTTTGAAACAAGTCGAAAAAAAGCTTAAATCAAACTCATCTGGGAGTCCTCTAGGTATAGGTCAGCATGTTTATGAGTAAGAAATGAGGTTCAACATAAATTCATGTATTAGCTATCAGGGACTCCTGGTCCTAAGGACAAAAATCTTTGCATGGGCACCTAATGAAGCAGAAGATCTAACTAGGGTACCCATGTTTGGTAAGTCTCTACCATTCGATAATAACAATTCTAGTTGCAAATAGAAGGTTCTGTGTCGCTATGAAATGGGTTTGTATCTAAGGCATATGAGTGACAATCATAGGCAAGTGTGCATGATGGATTGGATACCTATCCTATATGTTGGGTAACGAAAATTCCTGTCCAAAGTTACGAACAGGCGATATGGCACTGAAAACTGAAAGAATCCCTAGATAGAACTACAAAAACTAACTCCATCCACTATCGTATTAGTCCATTAGGCCAAAATATTGGATGAAACTATGCAAAGTGGGTAAAATTTTTCTATAAATAGTAAAAAAAAAACAATTTTACTATACCATTTGTATCTTTTACCCAAATATTGGATTTTGGACCAAATTGCCTCTAAATTTCAACTGGTGATAGCGGGAGCTACAAGCGACGGAATCGACGACTGTCTGGACCAACTAACTCATCTTTCTCTCCTATTTATTTTCATTGGATTAAAATTTGTAACTGGTTTCATTTTTTAAGTTATTTAGGGAACAATCTGAAAACTTAGATGTATGTGGGCTACAGTTTATCGGGTCGTGTATATGCATACTTATACGCAGATGTTTAAAAAAAAACGAGCGTATAAGCAGCCCTATATGTGATTGTGTACACTACATCTCACTTTTTTGTGGATAATGTTTTTTAAAGGTTGCTAACTCAAAAAATGGTTTGACTCTTGCAGGATGGTACTGGAGTAGAGAGAAAGAGAGCATGAGAAGGTGGATGTTGTAGTGCAGAGAGATCTCGAGGACCAAATGGCCTTAAAAATATGTGGGCTATATAAGTTTTGGGCTCTCAAAGGTATGAGGGATCAAGTGATATTGCTTCAGTTGCTTGTCAACTACTGGGATCCGGATAGTGAGAGCTTCAACCTTGATGGAAAACCATTAAGGATTGAGGTTGAGGAAATCTATTTCTTGACAGGATTGTCACGTCAGGGTGAGGTGGTCAACCTCAAAGCCCAGGGAGATGGGAGTGGCATGAAAATCGAGGAATACATAGCCACTCATTGCATTGCAGGGACCAAGAAGGTAGGGATCCATTTCTCAATTAGAGCGATAAACAATATGAGTCTCAAGATTGTTTTCCTAGTTTTGAAAAGGATCACAGGATCGGCCTCTTTGCACCAAGCATCAAGGCCACTTATGTTCTACTTAGTGTAGTGCTTGTGACCCACAGTGTACGACTGGTGCACCTCACTACTGGCCAACATGAAGAGCCAGTTGATAGAATGAAAAATGGGTAGTAAGAGGAACTTCAGGTTTGCTTCTAACCTTTGCAGTTTTTTCTTCGAGGGGGTTCCAGGCTTGAGACCTAGAATTGAGATTATTCTGTGTGGACCTTGAGATCCATCCATGGCATGGTGGACCAAGGTGATGAGGCGATAGGGGGGTGTTGGGGTACCAACACCCTACAACAATGACTTTTTCTTTTAGTGGAGTCAGTAGGTGATAGCTCTGGATGACTACCCTTACACAAGGATTGACTTCAGAGGAGATATGGACATGCCATTACCACCAGGTTCTGCCTACAGAGACATAGGTATGTCACAGTTTTTTAAATATTTCATTTTTTTTGTATTTTTGTATAAGGAGACAAATATTTTTGGATGATGTTAAGTGCTAACTAAATATGGATGTGACACAGATGTAGGTCCACGACGGTCGGACGGACTTCCATGACATCGTCGGAGGCACCGGGGAGATGAGGTAGCAGGAGGGGACGCAGATAGAGAGATTCAAAACGTGCAGGGAAACATGTCTTGTTTGACGCAGAGAAATCCTAATGGTTCAGGTGGAGGATCTGTCAAAGGCTATGCAGCAACAAGTGGTAGGTGTTCCCTATGCTTGGGCACAACTCTTTCGGCATCTCACAAATGTCGTAGTATACTATCATGACACTCATCTGGCACCACAGGCGTAGATGTCATGACTATTGTATGATCATTTGTATATGTATATTGAGGGTGTCAGCCCCAATAGTGTACTATAACATCATATTTTTTGAAATATATATAAAAACATGGATCTTCGGCTTAACTTATGTTTCAATGTGTACATTGATGAAACTTTTTTCTTTGCTTTATTTATGTGACAAATGTCAATCTAAAACAAAATTAGCATATGCATCGAATACATAATTAGAACTTCTAGGTATGTGATGATAAGTAATAAAATCAAACTGTCATTCCAAAAGTCATACTTGTAGGAATCGTCGGAGTAGAGTAGGGTCACGCACACGGTAACTGTCGTTCAACTGACATACTACTAACTGTGAGTCTAGGCGAACCTCTAACGAGCGAATATCGTGTGAAATGGCATCGCGCAAAAGTTCTATAATGGTGCTATATTCAGCCACATTATTCATGGATGGACCTAGGCATACGCCACCTGAAGACACCAGTAGACCCTCAGGTGAGTAAACAACCCAAGCGGTGGAAGCCAAGTTTTGTGTATGACGACTGGCCCCGTCTACGAATCTTAGGTAGACCGAAGACTCTGTTTAAATCTACCAACCAAGGGAAAAATTGATAAGCAAGCTGAAGATAAAAATAAAGGGAAAATATATATACACTTAATTGCATTAGTATACAAAGAGTTATGCCCAAGCTTGGGGATCAAGCGTAATATATTGTCAAATAGAACCCATTCCTGGGCTCAACCAACATGTTCCCTTCATAATATTCTAATTCATAGGCTCCTTTTTCTAAGACACATCACACGATATAGGGAACGTTCCATATAGGTTTGAACGTGCCTGCCCCCAATGGTTCTTTGGCTTGATCATATAGAAGGACCAAGTCACCCTCAGCGTACTGCCGAGGATAGACAGACTTATCGTATTGGACCTTGACATGTCTTTTATTTGCTCCGATATTCGTAGATGTGTCTTGACGCTACTCATCTAGACTCTTTAGGTGCACGAGGCATTATTCGAGATCGAAAGTGTCAGTTAGGAGTGCAATTGTCAATATAAGAGAAGGGATTTTGCATTCAATAGGTAAGATTGAGTCCACACCATGTACTAATTGGAAAGGAGAAAAACCAATGGAAGTCTTGACCGAGGTTTGGTATGCCCAAAGTGTTGGATAAAGCATGATATGCCAGTCAGATTTGCTATGGCTGATTGTTTTCTACAAAATGGTCTTGAGAGACTTGTTCACAGCCTCTACTTGCCCATTTTCCTAGGGTTAGTAAGGGGAAGAATGAATATGCTTAAACCCCAGTTTAGATGCTAGTTCTTTCATCGTTTCATTCTGAAAGTGACTACCATGATCGGTGACAATATCACTCAGGATTCTGAACCTAGCTATAATTTTATTGAATACGAAGAAGGCGACAGTCTTCCCATCGGACTTAATTGTAGGCATGGCCTCGGCCCACTTAGTGAAGTATTCTATGGCCATGATAATGTGTTGATGCCCCCCAACCGAATTTGGGTTGCAATCCAGAAATTCCACCCCCACTTGGTGAAGGGACCGATGGTGACGACTGGATGGAGAGGGGATGGATGCAATCATATTTTCTGACTGAACACCTGGCAGGGGTAACACTTCTTAACCACTTCGATGCATCCTTTAAATATAGATGGCCAAAAATAATCGGCTCGCAAATTTTTTGGGTCGTCACAAGCCCGGATAGATGACCACCACAAGCCCCACTGTGGAAATCATTTAAAATAGACTCAGCTTCTTCATGATTTAAACAACTATGTAGGATATTATCTACTCCTTGATGATATAGAGTGTCGTCGATGATAAGATATTTCTTATCTTGGTATCATATACGTCGTCATTCATCTCACGAGATATGTTGAGGGAACTTCAACGTTTGAAGATAGAAACCAATATATCCATACCAAGGGTCTAACGATGAGACAAGGAAAATGTGTTCATTCGCAAATGAATCCACATAAATAACATCCTTGTCTAATCGACAGAAGTCATATATTAACTCTGCAAAAACTAGTGAATTTTCGACTTCGCAGAAGTGAAATCAAGATCGAACTTTTGTAGAATGACAATCCATTTATTGTACTTTCCCCCTATGATATGCCTCGTAAGGAAATATTGAAATGGATTGACATCAACAACCACAATAGTTTTGCAAATAAATATATAATGTTGTAATCATTGGACTGCGTGAATGGCAACCAAAGCTAAATTTTCATCATGAGAATATTTGAGTTCAAGGCCGACTAAGTTTCGACTAAGATAGTAAATGGCGTGCTCATGGATTTCATCATCCTCTTGAATCAACACCATACCAATGGTCTCTTCGGACATGGAGACATAAAGCAAGTAATATCTATCATAGTCTGGAGACTTCAATAGAGGCATCGATACCAAGGTTTCTTCAAAGAATCGAAGGATTCTTCGGCTCGCTCATCCCAAATAAAAGGATTGTCCTTATTCAAGAGATGCATGAAACCCTTAGTAATATTGGCATAGTTCAATATAAACCATCGTAAAAATTTATCTTTCCCCGGTAAACCTTGAAGTTGGAGAATAGTGTGTGTGGGAGGCAATCGAAATATTACCTCAACCTTTAACGAATCTTCCATGATCCCAGTCTCAGAGACTAAAAATTCTAGAAGTCGACCTGACCTAACACAAAATATGCATTTAAGAGGGTTCAACCGGATGTGATAATGGCAACATATTTCAAAGATTAGTCGAAGGTGCTTAAGGTGATCCACTCTCTTACGGGAGTAAGCAACAAGATAGTCAATATAGGCTTCGACTATATGCTTGAGATCATGAAATGTGAAGGTCATAGCTCGTTGGAAGGTTGCTCCGGCATTTTTAAGGATGAAAGGCATCTTCTGGTATGAAAAATTACCCCAAGGGTAAATAAATGTCGTCTTATGTTGGTCCTTGGGTTTAATCTAAATTTGGTTATATCCTGAAAATCCATCCATGAAAGAAAAACTTTGCTTCTCGCGCACTCATTAAGAATCTGATCAATGAAGGGTGTTAGGAAGTTGTCTTTAGGATAGGCTTTGTTCAATTCACAAAAATCCATGCATACGTGGATGGTTCCTTGATTTTTATTCACAGGAATGGGATTGGATACCCATTCAGTAAAGGGAGTCGGGTAGATAAAGCCAATATTAAGCAATTTTTCTTACCTCTGCCTTAATAGCAGGGGCCTTCCTAGGATTGACATTTCTAAGACGTTGTCAAATGGGATTAACATCTGGGCAATTTTTAATCTCACGTTCGACAATTCGAGGGTTGATTCTTGGCATCTCTTCATAGGACCAAGCGAATACATCTCACAATTCCTTGAAGAGTTTGATGTATATCAGAATTTCTTCTCACGAACAATCTGCACCGATGTATACATTTTCAATCTTGCCAAGAGTACGAGAGATATCGATCGTGATGGTAGAATAAATACTCACCATGTTTCCTTTAGCATAAATGTTGTGCGTATCAAGTGGAACTACGGTGTGACCAACTATCTCGCTCAAACTAGATCTAAAATCATCTTGTTCGGTTCTGGAAAGCTTTGGGAGGAAATAAGAGCGATGGTACATATCATCCCAAGGTTTGTCGGAACCATTCATGGCCTCAATGATAGCTTCATATGAAGGCAAAGTCTCATCGAGGTGGTCATGTGAACAAGACGATGAAGTGGCCCACAAGAGCTCCAGAACAGGGTCCTCCTCATCTGTCTGCGAGGTAACAGGATGGCAGAAGACTCAAGAACAACTTGATATGCAATCTTTATTGTTGATAGTGGAATGGGAATTCCAAAATGTATCTGACCTTCACAAGACATTGTCGAGGAAGGTAGGGTCCAAGGATCATTAAAATAGGAAGTGCGGAAAGGAACAGACCTCTATGACGAAATGGGCCTACTAGACATGGTGTATATATGGTGAACCAGTGCCATGAATTCAAAGGTACCCATAAGGGATGAATACATTCTGACACCAATATTCTCCATTGTCGACTGATAATTATCGATCATGGGGATCGATGGTCCAACAGATGCATTGGGGATAGCATATGCAAAGGATAATTGGTCGATCGTCGTGATCTTCCCGTTATGAGGAAAACAAAGAGTACGGAAGATGGATGATATGATTGCAGTCATAGTGTAAATCCAATTGCATCCTAGTAACAAGTTATAACCGAGGGGCACATCAACTACCTCAACATCCACCTCTATCATCGTCCCACCTAACTGGACTGGAAAGGCAAGAAGAATATTGTGAGGGAGAAAGGAATGACAGTGAAAAGAATTTAACATGGTCGGAGACTGAGAAAGGGTCAAAGAGTTGAGGGCTTTCCAACAAACCAAGGAAATCACACATGTTCCAGCGCCTTCATCAACAATAGTACGCTTGATGGTATACTTCGAGTAACCCATGTGGATTTGGAATGCCACATGGTAATTCAAGCGAAGCTTCACATCTGTGATGTCAAACTTGATAACTTTCGAGCCACAAGGATCTAGAGCTCCTAACGCAAATAGTAAGGCATTCATTTATGAAGGGAATGTCTGGAGTACCTCCAGAGTCAAAATCTCAAAAGTGGTTTGACTCAGGTCCTCAAAAATAAAGTAATTATGCGTGGATCTAGCATTAGGATTGTGGGTAGAGCGGTTGAGCATTCCTTTCGGAATACGAGGAGGGGGATCTCGTTTTTCAATCTGTAAGGGAATCTCTGGAGGAGGGGGAGATTCTAGACTAGGTACAGTATGTGGAGAACTGTAATCGCGAGACCGAGTGGCTACATTAACCTCAGATTTAACCATATTGATGCATAAATGGTCATTGTCTTACATCGGTGGGTTTTGACTCCCACTCGCCACATTTCCATCATTTGAGGAGATCGAGGCCATGTGTTATTTATGTGGAAAAGGATTAGCCAGCACGATGGGTGGTAGAGATTGTTACACGTCAAAATTACTCAACTGGATAAAGTGTCGCATGTTCCTCTCAATTGTCGTAAGTGTCGCATCTTCCTTACAACTTTCGCAAATGTCACAAGTTGGTCGTAAGTGTCGCAAATGATGTTCGAACATACTGCCATGTCGACGACACTAAGGAGACACTTAAGAACACCTCATGTGCTTGATTTGAATAAGAAGAACTGGTCTACTGAAGTCAAATAACTCTTGATACCTGAACAGAGCTCTCAAACAAAGGTTTTAAGGGGGAACGCTCCTCTATATCATCTCTAGGAGCGCTGGCGCTCCCCTACAAGGCTTCAGGGAGCGTTATAACGCTCCCCTGCCCCATCTGAAGGAGCGTTGCTCATCTTGAGAGCACTGGCGCTCCCCTTAAGCTTCTCAGGGAGCGTTCTAGCGCTCCAATGCCCCTTTTGAAGGAGCGCTTCCTAATCTGGGGCAGTTGTTGGCCCGTTGAGGAGAATAAGGAGAGGATCTTTCGAGATTAGAAGGCAGTTGCATTCGAATTCTTGGTTTCATCAAGAGATCCCTGATCTAAGGAGGAAGTTCCCAACTTGTTCTAAAGATAACTCAAGAGGTTAAGCTCCTCCCAACCTATATAAGCAAGCTCTATGATGGTGGAAAGGGGGAAGAATTGCTAGCATGAAACCTATGATCTCATAGGAAACACACAGTCAGCCAAAGGAGAGTGATCAGTGAATTTGTTGTTATCTAGATTGTGGATCTTCCGAGCAAGGGTTAGACGAAGGGGACTTGACGAAGTTGTCGCATTCGCATCTACGATTGTAAGTACTGCTGTCGTTATTCTCATTAATATGACACGCTTGGCCTGTCTCTTTCTAGTTTGTGTCTGGTGTTACATGAACTTACCATTGATAGGTAGATCTATTTTCAAGCTAATATCAATAGAGTAGGAAGTGGTTGTATCTTGTTTGTCTGCAGACCTCCGCGAGGAGCAAAAGATC
Organism: Picea engelmannii; assembly: GCA_009831015.1. Taxonomy (NCBI): domain Eukaryota; kingdom Viridiplantae; phylum Streptophyta; class Pinopsida; order Pinales; family Pinaceae; genus Picea; species Picea engelmannii. The sequence goes on from ML841879.1 coordinate 10,515, forward strand.
GGAGCACAACTCGGAGCGTGCAGGGACAAACGTCGATAAAAGAGGTACTTCTATTCTCCTTCTTTCTCATGTGTTAGTCTCTACAGATTTGAAAGGAAGTCAGTGTCCACGTTAATCATTTTTCTGTCTAGAGTTAGGGTCAAGCTCTTAGAGGTCATCTACCTGTCCGCAGAGAAATTTTCCTACAACAGAAACTGGCGACTCCACTGGGGAGATAGCCTCGAATCGAAATTTCTTATTTTGATTTCTCCTCATTGACCTTGTTCTATCCCTTGATTGTTTCAGACCTGGTTCACTCCTCTTTTGATTGGTTTCATGAGCTGATTGGCTCCTTACCCCATCATACTCAGCACAATTGTCGAAATTGGATTGCAATTTTTTTATTTTTTGACATTTTTTGGGATTTTTTTACCCTGGCGCCCCTGTCCTTGTGTTAACAGAGTGCCATCCCTCCCCCATAGCATTGCACATAGCGCTATAATGCTCCTTTCCTTTGGAAATAGAGCGCCAGCCCTCTTTGGCTCAAAAAACCTTCCAAAATTGTTTTTTCTAGGTTTTGCCTCTGTGTCTCTTCTGCTGAGTAACCTTGTGAGTCAATGTTTCTTCCCTTCTAGCCTTGACATCTGTCTTTTTTGAAGAACGAACATATTACTATTTGGATTTTGTAGCCTTCTTCACTACTGTTATTGAGTTTTTTTGTTGTTTGGAGTCTAAAACCCATGCATTGTCTTTCTCTCTTTTCAACTGAGTAAAAACCCTGGTGAAGATCATCAAAGGCCTACCGACCTCTTCATCTTAATTTTAGTTAAGATCATTGTTCTTCAACTTTTTCTTTTGGGTGTGAAGTTTGATTTCTCTTTGATTGTTTCTTTTCTTTCGCTTTTCGTTTTGATTGCAACGAAAGGGTGCATTGTTTGTATGACTTTTGCTTGTGCTAGTTTGATTTTCATTCATACAAAGATAATTAGCAAGACAATCATTGTGTTGAATTGATATTTACTCAAATACAAACAATGAAAAAGAATCTCCATGATTGATTGTGCATATTAGAAGGTATCTCAAAATTTTTAGCATCACATCAGGATTTGATTGAGAAAAAAAGTTGTTTGAGGACACTTTGTATTCGTGCTTGTTAAGTGAAAAGAACTCTCTCTCTCCCTTAGATAGATGTTCATCGAAAGGAAATGACTACTTATCATATCTGATGCATTCTTTGGGTCTGAGTCATAATTCCATTTGTTTCACTTCCATGCACCCCTTTTTGCATAAAGAACAGCCATAAAAATCAATGCTAATTAAAAATTATCTAGAACTTTTTTCTTGTCTAGGATCCTCCACCAACAGTAGACTAGGCTTAGTACTTTGGATTAGGCTGCGAGCATAACTCTCCAAAGTTTCCAAAACAAACAGTAGCATCCTAAGTTAGGGAGAGTCAAATCCAATCATCGTATAAGTCTGCCTGGGATCCCCCTCTCACACAGGGGTTACACACGAGGTCGCATTCGGGTGAGCTATGGGGACTAACCCTCCATGGTTTAACTGATTGTGGTGGTTAGATCATATTATGGGGGTCACTTTGAGGTAAATCCACAATTACTGCGTGGAAGCCTTTTAGTTGATTTCGGGCTCGATACCCTGCCCGTACATTCGGATCGGACTGTCGACTGTTCCCGCCCAGGGGCTGACTGCGAGTTGGTAACCTTAGTGGTCATAATATTTAGGGTCTTACACAAGGTGACAGTGATGGGAAGTCTCACTGTACCTGGGGCAGACATTGGTCAAACTCACTCGGGCTCCTTGGAGGGTAAATCCACAATTATTGCGTGGAAGCTTGCACCAAGGCGTAAGTCCGTTAAGCAGGTCACCATTGTAACTGTTCCACCCTATCCCTGCCCCTTCTCGACTTGATTACGTGGCGTTGGATTTCATCACCAATTAGTACGATCATCGAGAGAAGTTTTTGTCTGCATGGTTGATTCCTAGATTTTGTTAGCGTGTGTTGTTTCTTTTCGTTAGTTGGCCCTAGATTTTCAGTGCGTTCTGCCTTTCTCCACAATTGAGCCGATAGACGATCAAGGTCTTCATCGATCACGTAGGATGAAAGGGCTTCCTCCGGAAGGCTATCAACCCTTACCTCCTAACCCTCCCGAAGATAACCATCGTAGAGAGGTGGAAAATCCATCTGACGCTGAAAGTGTTTTTTCTCCTTTAGATAACCCGGAAGACACTTTTGTTATGGTTGCAAATCCCACTTCGGTAACCCCTCTCGAACCACTTTTACTTTGTTTAGACTCCCTTGGGAACGTCATAGATGAAGAAGTCCCACGATTACCAGAGAGGATTTTTACCGAAACATATATGGGATCCACGCAACCAATCTTTGGTGAGGAATATAGGACTCCTATTCGTCCTATCACCGTAGTAAATACCAATCCCACACCCTCTCGTTCTATTTGGAGGACTTCATCGGGACGCGATCTCTATGAACATTTCGAATCCTTTCGAAAACCGTTCCATCCTGATAACCCTCCTAGTGAAGCAGGACCATCTGGTCAAACCATGAGTCACCCATTCGATCGGGTTGTTAACCCTACTGCTACACCAGCACAAGTCCATCCTAATGATGGACCCATCACATATTCTCACCCGAGAATACAGATCCCTGCCGACCAAACACAACCGGCTGGAGGGAAACCACCATCCAACACACCTTTTCCTCCTGGAGGACTATCGTTCCATGGTGGGCCTACCCCTCCCGGGGGACAGCCCCCTGTTCATCCTCCTCCTAGAGGGAAACCTCCATTTGTCGGTCATACCCCGGTCATAAACCCACCACTGGTAGGGGGAAAACCCCGTTGTTTGGAAACCCTTCACAGCCCTGGAGAGTATCTTCAGGAGGCACTTTCACTCAACCCCACATTGGGGGGCACTCTTATAATAACCCATTAGGAGGGGTACCTAATCTCATTTCTTCCAGGACATCTTACCCACAATCTTATCCGGGTGGCATCCAAAACACCACCTGGAGTACTCCGGGACCACAGCCTTATCCTCCTCATGGGCAAGAAAATCACCCGGCCTATAATGCTCAAAACCCACCGGGTCATGCCAACATTTCTCATTCATCATCGAATCCTTATTATCCCGGCCAGCAACAACCGTATGTAGGAGGACCTACTGGTTACAACTATCCATCTAACCCAGCTTATGGTCCTACTAGTGTTCCTATGCCGCACCAGTATCATTCGCAAATTAACCGACAACTACCTTTCCTTGCGACTTTGGATCTCCCAGACTTGTCTCGGTTAACTAATGATCCTATTTCTCATTCACCGGCCTGGCCAGTCATTCCAGCTAAACTTCCTTCTGATATTCTGAAATTTGACGGAACCCCTGGTGAAGATCCAAACAACCATGTTATGACTTTCCATTTGTGGTGTTCATCAAACTCCCTCATGGATGATTCAGTACGTTTGCGTCTTTTCCAGCGAACACTTACTGATTCGGCAGCAAAGTGGTATATTGAATTACCACGCGCTTCTTTTCTTGATTTCAGTTCCCTTGCCATGTCCTTCCTCACACATTTTCAACTGCCTATCCGCTACGAAACGGGTACCGAACTCTTGACCTCCCTTCGTCAAAATAATGTCGTGCATATCTCTGACCATATTCATGAGTGGAGACGACGACGAAGGATGATCAAGGCCGTCATCCTCGACATACTATTGGCGGAATGGTTCATAAAATCACTGCTACCGTCGATCGCTCGCGATGTTGCTATGGGTGGTGCGATCACAGAGGAACAAGCCATCGCTCGGGCTCAGTATTTAGATTTGGTCTATTCCCAATCTGGTACTTTGTATGATTTTCTTCCGAATGCTACTTGATCTAATACCGATCCATCCAAACCATCATCCTCATCTCATGCGGATGGTGTTATCGGCTCCGTCAAAACTCAGCATCTTTCCCAATCGCTCACACCCTCCCCTACCTCCCCTCAAACTCAGATCTCTGAGGTGAATGCAGTTCAATATGTCCCTTCACAATAATCCGGAGGTAAGAAGAAGACGAAGAATAAATCAAAAAATAATAATGAACAAACAAAGAACCAAACACCTGTTGCCAAAAACCAAACACAACGGAAGTTGAAATTCCCGTGTCTCATTTGCGATGACGATCACTACACCCGAGACTGTCCACATCGTGATGAAGTGGCCAAAATTTTCCAAGGAAAGTCGCAACCCACTGTGCTTACTCATCCTTTTCCACAGCAGCAATCCATGGTTGCTCAAACCCCCTCACCTGGGGGCAGTTCTAGCAATCCTCATGATGAGGCCTCGTCGAGTGCACATATTTATATGTTTAATGGAATCAATTTAACCACTCTCTCTAAGGCATACGACACACCGGGTAACCCTGATAAAGGAAAAGACGTTAACGGTACTGGCACTTTACCAGATCCGTCATTGTCCTATGTCAGTCTTCCATCGGTTAATCCTCCATCTGGACCACTCCAGATTGAGAAACCTTCTTTTGAATCCATCTTACGCCCTCCTAAGAGCACCATCCGGAAATCTACTTTCAATCCTAACTCACGGGCAGCCCAAAATTACAATATTGTAGAAGATTTGGCCCAAGCCCCGTGTGCTATGTTCGCCTTGGAAGTTTTACAGCACTACCCCAGTCAACGTAAAATGATCTTAGCCGCTCTCGGCGCTGTTGATCCTGAGTCGTCCAACCAGATCATGTTTAACCTGGATAATTATGCGTCTCGACTCTCCCACCAACTTGCCTTCCAAGTTGATGTTGTTGTCCACAATCAACAAATCCACCGAACTATTCTGGATGAGGGAGCCTCGACCTGTGTTATGTCTTTGGCATGTTGGAAAGGTTTAAAATCACCAGCACTTAATAAATCCCCAATTATGTTACGTGCCTTCGATGGGCGAGGTTTTCATCCTCATGGGATTTTATAGTCCCTGCCCATCCAATTGGGTGGAAAAACTATTACCATTGATGTCGAGGTGGTCGATGCTCCCCTCGATTACAACTTGTTACTTGGAAGGAGTTGGTTTTATGCTATGATTTCTATTGCCTCATCTGTCTTTCGATGTGTGCAATTTCCTCATTAGGGCAAAATCGTCACTATTGATCAGTTGGATTTATGCACACCCAATGCTCGCATTCCTACCACCAACAATATTCCTTTCCTGGGAGACCACAAGATCACGTATGAAAGCGTTGGTGGTGGCTTACTAAAAGATTCTAGCCTCATGGGTACCTTCCCTACACCACTTCCACCAACTATACATCACATTGCCATTGTCGATATGATTTCGACCACAGCTTATCAATCTTTGGAATCATCTGACCCTTGGATTGTACCTTGTTCGTTGGAATTCGATGCACTAAGTGACACCGTGCCACTTAGTCCAGCTGAAACATCATATGTTTCTACCCAATTCACTTCTCCCTCGTTGGATGACCAACATCTATTGGCACCCGACGTTTCATCGATGCAATCACAGTCGAGTTCCTTGTCGCCTGCGATCCACTATAATTCCCCAACCTTTCCTATGCCGGAAATGTTTCGCATTGACAAGATACCTTGGGATAATCACCATCCCCGATCCTCTTTTCTTCCCCTTCGCGAAGAAGTTCGGGAAGATATACAGTCTATCTCCCCTCTCGATGTCGATTTTCTATCACCTCCCATGTTTTCAACTTCCGATGATTTGGATCCGGTAGTTGACTTGGTGATTTCGTTGATAGGTTTATTGGAGCCTTATATCCCTACTCCTATCGCAACCCTCGACATGTATCCCTCCTTGAATGATTATCTTCCATCCAATGAAGATCTCCTAGAGGCCATGACCGAGTTTTGTCCCTTGACATGGTATCCTTCCAGAACGTTGCCCTCTTGGAAGCCATGATCACAAAGAAACCATGAGCATAGTTTCTCTTCTCTGTGGAAAGCTCATTAAAAAATGAAATAGAGGCCACTAGATTTCATGCTGGGGGCATGTCATGAGCATATTTTTTCTTATCTGTGGCAAGCTCGTTAAAAAATGAAACAGAGGTCCTGAGCATAGTTTTCCTCTTTGTAGCAAGCTCGTTAAAAAATGAAGCAGCAATCTGGGGATCGAACCCGGAACCCTGAGCATAGTTCTTTTCCTGTGACAAGCTCGTCAAAAAATGAAACAGTCACATCTCTTGAACCTTCTTTTCATCCACCCTTCACCTTTTTCTCATCCACTAGAGAAATTGGTGACAACCTCAGAGCCGGTGAATGAATCGAAGCTTGGAGGGCATGTCTCCAGCCTCTGATGATCATTCTGAAGCTAAGCCACCAGCTTTCAAGCTGGGGGCATACCGAGCTTAGTCTTTGTTCTTTCTCGTGCTCATAAATACATGAGAATGCAACCGAGTAAATATTTATCTCTTTTTCGGACCCGTACGGATACACGAACACACGAAAAAGGAACCCCCCTGGAGTCTCCTTTAAACCCTTTTCAGACTCTCTAAATATGAAAAGATTGTCGAGTGATCTTGCTTCCTTTCACACTCGTTAAAAGGTCAGAAAGGGCATCTTTTGAGCGATAGTTTAACCCTTTTTCGGTTTCGTTGGACTACTGTACGAAAAAGGAACTGAGAGAGTTCTTTTTTGAGTGTTTTTCCAAACTCTATAATCCCGAAAAACCTTCGAGTTTTCTGTCTTTGGACTCGTTAAAGCACACATCGACAGGCCCATATGGGACCGATCCCTTACTTCTTCCGGTTCGTTAAACAAAGGAAGAGGAACTTACCGAAGGTGAGTTATATTGAGCATGTGTTATCCTCCTCGATCTCATTAAATCAAAAAGAGGTACTCATCTATCTGGAAGGGGGAAAAATTGAAAGGAGCAAGCCAAGCAGTCTCTTGAGAACACCTTCAGCACTTCTTAGAGTCGCCCTTGAACACGGCACTTTGTCATTTTCACATATCATAATCCGCTGAACCTCTGCACTGAGCCAATCCTTTGAGTCTCTTTCACTCCTTTGAGTCACCCGACGCAAGTCACGATACCCACTGCATAGTTTTGGTCCATGTCACATTTTTTTGTTGTGCCTCAGTGTTCAAGGGAAGTATCCGCCTCAAGAGTCAGCCATCCCAAATATCTTGCCTCAAAACCCGTGTCAATCCATGTTATTTTGATCTACCAATTACGTCTTTATGTCTGTTTCGCGTCATTGATGGGGGATACATTAAGGCCCTCCCTCGACGATTCTATTCCTGTCGACTCCAACACATTATCCAGGAATCAGACTTAGAAGCCAGTTAGTACTTTGGGACCTGCATGCCTCAATGGCAAGCCTCCTCACATTCGACAGTAGGTTTGCATCATTGACCTCTAATCGAATGATTCCACGGATGTTCGACTTCAACTCATCTATTCACATTCTTTGGAATGTAATAGGGTACCTTGGGAATCATTGACATTAATGGTGATCTCCCTCGCACTTGTTAACGGTTCACACCATTGACCGGTAATCAAGTGGTTTCTGCCATGTTCGACGTCAAGACATCTATTCGCATGGTCAAATCCGTACCATATTGGGATTGGTAAGAATACCCTGGGTTGAGTAATCACTTTGATATATGCTTTGCCCAGGTTGCGAAGGAATTTCTATTGGACAAAGAACACATACACTGTAACATAGATCCACTTTGTATTGGTCATGGCTATGTCTTGTCATCTCGTAGATCCACTGTGTATTCTTCGTGGCTACGATCAGTCTAAGTCATCAAAGTATAGATCCACATTGTATCTTCGGTGGCTATACCTCTTTATCAATACAATTATGGATCCGCAATGTATTTTATGGCGGCCATATATTACAAGTCTTGATCACCCAAGCATAGGTATGCCTGCCTTGGGTTTTGAAATATGTCATGATATTTGTTGGATGTTTGTGTGCAGTTTCCGTCAGGTCCTCCAAGTCTATACCCTTTCTTGAACGTCTACAAAGTATTTTAGTTATCAGTTCGTATCTTCTAACTTCATACTTTGGGGGGCATTCTGTTACACGTCAAAATTACTCAACTGGATAAAGTGTCGCATGTTCCTCTCAATTGTCGTAAGTGTCGCATCTTCCTTACAACTTTTGCAAATGTCACAAGTTGGTCGTAAGTGTCACAAATAATGTTCGAACATATTGCCATGTTGACGACACTAAGGAGACACTTAAGAACACCTCATGTGCTTGATTTGAATAAGAAGAACTGGTCTACTGAAGTCAAATAACTCTTGATACCTGAACAGAGCTCTCAAACAAAGGTTTTAAGGGGGAACGCTCCTCTATATCAGCTCTAGGAGTGTTGGCGCTCCCCTACAAGGCTTCAGGGAGCGTTATAACGCTCCCCTACCCCCTCTGAAGGAGCGTTGCTCATATTGAGAGCGTTGGCGCTCCCCTTAAGCTTCTCAGGGATCGTTCTAGCTCTCTGATGCCCCTTTTGAAGGAGCGCTTCCTAATCTGGGGCAGTTGTTGGCCCGTTGAGGAGAATAAGGAGAGGATCTTTCAAGATTAGAAGGCAGTTGCATTCGAATTCTTGGTTTGATCAAGAGATCCCTGATCTAAGGAGGAAGTTCCCAACTTGTTCTAAAGATAACTCAAGAGGTTAAGCTCCTCCCAACCTATATAAGCAAGCTCTATGATGGTGGAAAGGGGGAAGAATTGCTAGCATGAAACCTATGATCTCATAGGAAACACACAGTCAGCCAAAGGAGAGTGATCAGTGAAGTTGTTGTTATCCAGATTGTGGATCTTTCGAGCAAGGGTTAGACAAAGGGGACTTGACGAAGCTATCGCATTCGCATCTACGATTGTAAGTATTGTTGTCGTTATTCTCATTAATATGACACGCTTGGCCTGTTTCTTTCTAGTTTGTGTCTGATGTTACATGAACTTACCATTGATAGGTAGATCTATTTTCAAGCTAATATCAATAGAGTAGGAAGTGGTCGTATCTTGTTTGTCAGCAGAACTCAGCGAGGAGCAAAATATCGAAACACAACTCGGAGCGTGCAGGGACAAACATCGATAAAAGAGGTACTTCTATTCTCCTTCTTTCTCATGTGTTAGTCTCTACAGATTTGAAAGGAATTCAGTGTCCACGTTAATCATTTTTCTATCCAGAGTTAGGGTCAAGCTCTTAGAGGTCATCTTCCTGTCTACAGGGAGTTTTTCCTACAACAGAGATAAAAGCCTCGCAACTTCTGCAAGTTTGGGGCATAAATGGGTAAGGTGATCATCCATACAAAGCTTATAGGGAAACTTCACCTTCCACCTTTCTTTCTATCCCTCACCAGCATTATTATTCAATTTCTCATTATTACCACTATCCTTGGATTTATTATTATTATTCCCACCCTTACGATTATTATTACATCCTTTCTTTTTATTCTCTCCTAGTTGTTGTTTACCATTAGGGTTGATCGATGATTGCACAGAGTGTACATCCACCGACTAAGTGGGATTGGAGGACACAAATGAAGCTAGACCTCCTACAAAATGGTTTAAAGACAACTCTTTCAAATGGCTTGTCACGGAGTCTGTAGATTTCACATTGGCGGAGCCTACAATGCCATCGGCATGAGGCCCGGTCTTTTGTCTAGGGTCATAGTTCGACCTTGGTGCATCTGGAAGAATCTCATATAACATCCCAGACTTAGAATATATAAGGTCTAACTGTTGTGCCTTAAAAATCACTTCTTCCTCAGATGTAACCCCGGATGTAGAAACATCCTTCGAAATATAAGTGAGGAGAGACTTAAGGAACCACTCTAGTAGGAATTCTCGGGGTATGTAGGCCTTGATCAACCTCTTATGTCTATGCCACTCCTTGATGTGATCTGAGATATGAGTGGCATTGTCCTGATGAAAGGTCGACAGAAGTTCTATGCCAGCATTGTAACGAACCAACAATTAGAAGTGGTTGAGGAAGACTAAAACCATCTGATTAAAAGTTATGTATGAGCCCCTAGGTAGCTCGATATACAATTTCACGGCAACCCCCATGAGGGTGCGTTGAAACAATATTAATCGAATAGAATAGTCATTAAGGGAATTCAAATATCACCAAAGGTGAAAAGTGGTAATGTGATCACCAGGATCCTCACCAATTTTACCCTCGAATTTTGGAATATCTACAGGAATCTTAGTGGGGACAGGGGGGGGCATGTCAGATTATGAAACATGGGGTCGCTCATTAACTTAGACAAGTCTGGAAGATTGAGCGTGGCCAGAAAAGGGAGATGGGGTTGCGGCATTTTTCCCCAACCTCCCTGGAAAGATTGTTGTTGGGGAATCGCAGCCCATCCAGGGTTTTGGTAAGCACCATGGCCCTTTCCGAGATTGTAAGACCCTCCTTCGGACTAATTCATGTGGGGTTGTTTGGGCACCATTCCAATAGGAATGTTCTGATGAGGGTTGTAAAAACTACCCCCATTCGGAGTGGATCCAGGTTAGGGGTTTCCCAAGGTATGAAACTAACCTCCCCCAGGTGTGAATCTGGAGGATAAAGGTGAATTTGTCATGCCAAACGTGTTGGTCGGAATCCGTACACAGGAGGTGGGTGTAAAGGATGGAACGTGAGCAGTAGCGTGTCTGTAAAGTTGGTTACTCCATCCAAAATCATTAGGAATAGGATTAGACCCAGGGTTAAAAGGAGGAAATCCTCAAACTATAATAGTCGTTTGTAGGACATGGGTACCACCAAAGGAAAATGGAATATGTGGAGGATTTATGCCCCCAATTCCAATGCTAGTATTTATACCATCCGTTGGGATGGAGGTTGAAAATTGCGATGTGAAATTCGACATACCATAGTAAAATGGACTAGAGGCCATAGGGATGGACTGAAAATTATAGCCCGTGAGTGACAAAGAGACCCAAAAGGGTTCATGGATATAAGTTGAGTATTCACTATAGGATGGGCAGAGGTGATGATAGACACCTCCAGCACTACAACCATTGTAGTTGAAGGTGTCAAAGGGGTATTGTTAAGTATAGTAGGTATGGGAGACGAAGAACTCCTAGTATCTCTCTAACTCAATTCAGTATTCATCCTTGTATGATCACAAGTTTGATAAGTGGAGGTGTGTGTACCTTGTTTGATAACTTTACGCCTTTTAGAAGGCAGAGACTCAAAATGCGGTGGTAACTGTAACAAGCGGCGAGACCTGCGGGGAAGATGGTCTGGCTCCACGATGACTCAAGACTCGAGATATAAAACAAATCCTAAGGCCAACTAGTAATCAAAGAGCACACCAAAATAAAATAAAAAGGCCAATATGCACACAAATAAGATAAAGTGGTTGAAAGGGGCCTCCCTCCCTAAAGTAGGTATGCCTCACCCAAGAGGGGCTCGAACTCCCTATTAAATATCATAGGTATTTGAATCAGTTATAAGGGTCCTCATGGGCTTAATGACCAGTCGGTCAGATCCCCCCAGAGAGGTAATCCTCCTTAAAGTTTGTGTGTTGTCTGGCCCTTATCTGACCCAGGGTACCTGCAGAATAACCTTTGCAAGTAACCTATGTGGTACCTATGTCAACCAACTAAGAAACCACAATATAACCGATGTGTAGGAAAACGGTCGTAAGTTAGGTCCACCGTATGGGTAGGGTAACAAAGCCCAAAATCTTGAAAGCACCGCCTCTCACAGAGGTAAAGGTACTATCAAGATCCCCATATACGAATAGATCCCCAAAAATATATATAACGCTAAGAAGGTATCGGGGGGATATCCCTTCAACCAACCTCACGCAACCTCGTGTTTAACTACGGTGTAAGCTGAGCCTCTTGATGTCACCAATTATACAATATATTTATCCACTCCCTTACTCAGACACATATGTTGATTTAATATCCTTGGAGAAGTTTACTCACAAAATCCTATTCCAAGGCTCTAAATCCTAAGCTAGTTTGTGCACCCTAGAAAAATAAAATTGTTTCTAATCAATTTTAAATTATAAGCGTTACTTTTAGTGGCCTTTCTTACTCAAAAAAGGTGTGATCGTGAAACTAATGATGTTATGACTCAACAAGTAAAATGAATATAAATACAATGCAAAGTCCTAACTTCAATTCCCAATAAATGATATGCTTTTCAAAATGCAATTCTCAATTTAGTTCTGCAATTCCAAATAAGATGTAATCTTTGTTTACATGTACTAATATCAATGATGAGGACTCAAAAGATCAAATTCCAACAATGTAAATTCCTAATATTTTTGTATTTTCAATATAAAAGAATGAAAATGCAAGAAATGAACAACTTGATATAAAAACTCTATTGTATGTAAACAGAGACAAACCAAGTAGGATATCAAGAAGAAAACACCCAGCCCAAGATGCAAGGACAATCAAATGAAAAGGATGATGAGAAAGGTGTTGCCCAAAAATTCAACCAAAGAAAGGTTTCTTATCATTCCACATACACTTAACAGTCACAACAGATACCCAAGAAGACTCAGCAACCATCAAAACTTACCCAGCAATCATCAAACCCAGCAACCAAGCAACAAAGAGTGATGTACATGATTGTTCAGGGGAAAAGCGTGTATATACACCTCTTGCAGAAGGACAGCATGCGTATGTACGCGACTGTCAGGTAAAAACCTGTGTATATGTGTTAAAAAACAGTCAGGATAAGGAGAAGGCTAAGAAACTCAGACTCGGAATGAACAGAGGTTGTCAAGCAGTCAGACGACAAGAAACTCAATATAAATGAGAGAAATCAAAGGAGAAAAACACTCCAAACCCCGAAAAAGAAGATTATTTCCTCAGTATGGTCACCAATTATGTTACGAGGAAAATCTCTCTATGGATAGGAGTAAACCACAACAGACGGCAATGACTGCAAAAATCAACTCTAATATCTTGTATCCTATATAAACAAATATGCTAGCAAGACAAGATAAAAGTCCTAACTCGTCCAGATGTTCGATGAAGTCCATCGTTGATCACTTGACTCAAAGAAATATACCTACAACTTGTCCTCAACAACCAAGAAACACAAGCATATGGTTATAATATGTAATGTTAGCACATTCAATAGCATAATCCATCAACATTCATAACAAATACACCCATGGAATAACAATTCAAATATTTGCAAGATATTAATTAGACGAGAAAAGTGTATTTCTATTAAAATGTAATCAGCGGAAGTGAATGAATTACAAACTTTTGTGTTGGCATGGTTCGGAACCGATAAACTAAGTCCCTTCCAACTGGGCCTCCAGCACTTCAATCCTCCACCAAATGCAAGCTCATATAAGAGACACAATGAGGTTCTCAATCAAGTAGGGCAGAGCTTGGGGGTTGAACAATGTGTTCAGACTTAAGAGGATAAAGGGATGTAGAATCAATATGAAGTGAATAATTTCCCCATAGTAACTTTGCTCTCAAAGTTGAATTCTTCTCTCCTTTTCCATAGCTCAAATTTG
>ML841879.1:39658-57343 GCA_009831015.1 Picea engelmannii
AAATTTATATGCTGACATGTATGCTCATATTTTGTGCAATTTGTGAATGGTTTGAGTATAAGACTGTCTGTGTAGTGTTTTGATCAGAAATGGTGGTTGCATGCTTTTACTGGAAGGACCACATATGGCTTATGTTATAGATAGATTTGTATATATATATACGCATATTGTATTAATTTGGACCTCAAGTATGCTTTTGGGAGATCTATGTCCTTATTCGTCCCCAGGAATACCCAGAATAGACCTCCCCACAAAGATACCCTTCTTGGAGAGCTTACCAAGAACCTGGAAAAGGATTTGAAGGCGCAAGTCTTAGTAACCCTGTACGAGGAAGAATGATCCTCTTGAAATCCCGAAATAGCAACGTAGGGATAGGTTTTGATCGATGGACGAGATCTCATCGAAAGATCTGCGGTCATTCACGACTGTTAGTTTGGAGGAAGAAACGAGGACGTTACATGCCTTAACCCTTTTCCTTTATATTCATTAGTAGTGAAGAAATCAGGACCGTAGATCCCCAAGGTCCATGAGAGTATTTGGACCGTTGGTTTTTCCACATCTAGGGAGTAGTGGGAGAGTGCATAGTGTGGGATGATCTGAACCGTCAGATCTTAGTCAGAAAACCCGACAGCCGATGGATCTGTTAGGAGATACATGAGGGTTAAGCCCTCGTGAACAGTGGCAAAAGTCCTGAAATAAGAGTTGGTATCGGGGTTTCAGATTTCGAGAATTTGAGAGTCCCGATAACAAGAGATCGGGACACTCCATGGTGGAAATCCTAAAATAGATCTGGTCCATCCGGTTAAGGGAGGTCCCATGTTGCGAGATCCTCTCGAAGGTTCCAATGTTTGTAATGACCGTTATATTTGAGGAAGAGACGCAGACCTTAATGCCACGACCCTTTTTACCCTTGCAAGAGATGAAGGAATCGGGACCGTAGACCCCATGGTCCATGGAAGTACCTAGACCATCCATCTGTAGAGTACATGTGGCTGCTAGTAAGCGCTTCAATGTTTCGGCACCCGGGAAACCAAAGGGTAAGAACCCTTGTTTTCGCGAGTCGCGAAATCCCGATCACCGAAACCCCAAAATGGCGTGAGGTGTGAATGAGATTAAGGAAATCCGGGATTTGATCATGACCGTTGATCATCCCAAAAAGATCCCGACCATTGATCTTGGCTGAAGTTCGTCGCCGTCCATTGGAGGGACACGTGGCTGTCGATTGACGTTTCGGCATCCGGGAAACCAAAGGGAAAGAAACCTTTCTTTCGCAAATCGTGAAATCCCGATACTTGAACTCCCGATGTGCTTGGTGATAGAAAAGAGAAGTCCCAAAGGAATCTAGACCGTCCATCAAAGGAGACGCGTGGTGAGCGGTCATATTTCAGGGAAAAGTCCCAAAATCCCGTGGACCGTTGGATCCACACTCTTAAGAGTCGTCGATCTCTTACACAAATTCCCATAACATAATTCATAGATTTGAATGACAAAGAGTCTTGGAGTCGTTGCATTTCGAACTCCCGAATACTGAGACCCCAGAAGGATCCATACCGTTGAATCAGGGGAGGCTTACGATCGTCGATCTCCCTTTGGAGGGAAACTTTGGAGACCTCAGAATTTTCAGGGATTTGAATGGGGAAAAGTAGAAGTCATGCATCACAATTCCCCGAATCTCAAAAATCTGATAAGCACTTGGCTGGCTTAAGCGCATGGACACAGAGCAGGGTCACGTGGACAAGACACCAAGCAGGAAACTTGCCACTTGCTAGCCCTGTCGGGGTTTGTCTTTTCACTGTTTTTCGAGCTTCAGGGTTTGCAGAGTCGAAAGACTCGACGTTCTGGTAGCACTGAGTTGTGAAGTACGAAGAGACGCTATACTGGTTCGGCCCATAGTCGTAACCCACAACCACATGGAGGTGAACATATGAGGAACTAGCTAACGCTAGGTCCCCGTGAGTATTTCGGGGATTTTGATCCTCGAAGAATCGACGAAAATTTTGATTTTCGCAGTGGGTGTGTTACACAGTCATTATTGAAAACCACATACATGTGCATAAAGACTGTATGATGAACTATGTATGACTCGACCCTGCTATTGTGGCTCAAATCTGTTAAAACCCACTTGCGGCTGCCTCTGTTATATGTTCTCCCTGACCTAATCTCTAGATGTAAGTCATTCTCCACCTATCAAATATCTCCATGAATCAAAGTCCTTCGTGATCCAACCCTTGAGAAAAAGTCCTTCTTTGCTCTCTCTTATGTATCAACACACAATGTCTCACATAAGTGTCTTCCTCCTTCACCCTAGCTTTGATTTTATAAGATTGAGTTATGACATAACTTTAATCTTCAAAGTGATTGATGGTTGAGATTACTTCTCACCTCACTTGATATCAACGACTATTATTTAATTCACTAATGCTAATTTTAGCATTTCATTAAATAAAACTCAACTAATTAATAAAAGCACTTTACTTTAATGATTCCTTTAATTAAAGTAGAGTCTGAAGGTAGAAGGCTTTGGATGACTTCCATGCGTCTAGACACTTAGACCTATGCGAAAGTACTTGTCCGATGCTACAAATATCAACAATAATTACAATTAAAGGGTATATCTGACAACACTAATATAACAATAGAAATGTAATAACTCAATATCTGGGGATTTATATAAGGATTTCATGGGTGTTTGTTCTTAACATGGGGATTTTTTCTAGGGCTTAACAATGCCTCTCCAATAATATATCATTTTTACTTTCATAAAACATATGAAAGGATCAAACATTCATGTTTTTGGGAAGGCATAAAGAAGGACATCCACACTTTTGTGGTAGAATATGACGTTTTCCAATGACACAAGGGAGAAACAACAGAACCTCTAGGTTAACTACAATCTTTACCCATTCCTCCAACTATATGAATTGATATTTCTATGGACTTCATTATGGGGTTACCAAAATATGGAATAAATATGTCATGATGGTTTTGGTTGATCACCTTTCCAAATATGCTAATATTTGTGCTCTACAACACCCCTTGAAAGTCTCCATGGTCACTGAAGTCTTCATGGATAATATATTTAAACTCCATAGTATTCTATAATCCACTATGATACACTGTGATGCCACTTTCACTAGTAATTTATGCAAGAGTTTTTTTGTCTCTAGGGCACTCAATTGAATCTTATCATGACTTGTCACCCCCATACTGATGGTCAGATTGAAGCTATCAACAATTTTTTGGAAGAATATTTGAGGTACTTTACTTCATAACAAAAATCCCAATGGGTTCAGTGGTTACCCCTAGTAGAATGGTGGTATAATACAATTTATCATGGTTCCACTTGAATGAGTCCCTTTGAGGTTGTCTAGGGCCAAAATCCCCCATAATTACCATCCTACTTACTCAGAGTCTCTAAGGTGCAAGTGGTTGACAAAACCTTCAGAACTTGGGTTAACATTCTTTGCACTCTCAAGGATAATATCGTAATGGCTCAAAATGAGATGAAGCAACATGATGATCATTATTGTTCTGGATTCCATTTTGAAGAAGTGGATAATGTGTTCCTTCATCTACAACCTTATAAGTATACCTCCCTAAAATAAAAATGCCACTAGATGATTTATCTAAAGTTATATGGCCCCTATCAGGTGATTTGAAATTACAACTTAAATTTGTTGAAGTTTGAGTAGCTTCGGAAGATATTCTTATGGTATATGTATTGTATTAGAACAAGTAAAAACCCTAAAGAATAATATTATGTTGTATTTGTAAATTCAACCCTGTTGTGCCTTTGTAAAAGTCAAATGTAAATTAGAAAATGTCAATTGTATAAGTCATCCCTGACCTAATTACATGGTGACTCAACTTATATTTATAAGAGGCTAGGCACCTCATTTGAAGGACATACACAACACAAGTTCTCTCTCTCAAGGAAAAGTGCACAAGTCTTAGGAGGAGACACAACTACATAGTAAGGTTGTTTTCATGGAGGGTTTTGGTTATCTTTTGGATGTCTATCTTGGTGTAGTGGTGCGTTACCCTATTCTGGTCAGGGTATCTGGTCTATCTTCTTGTTATCTTCTATTTTGTGAGATCTCTCTTGGAGAGAGACATTGTACTTGTTGATGAATCGATATTGAAGAATATTTGTTGGGTTTTCTCCCCCAAGAGGGTTTCCCAGGATAAATATTGTGTATACTATGGATGTCTTTCTTTTAGTGATCTTTGTGTATGTAGTTATTGTTCTAATTGTTAAAAGTTAAATAATACTGAATACACTTAACTGCTTAAGCGAAATTTTAACATGGTTTCAGAGAAGGCCTGAAAGTAGTGATTTTCACAGTATAGAGGAACTCACTGGGGAAATCAAGACCATAAGAAGACTCTCCTAACCCTAGTGCACCATTTCCTTATATCAATTTTACAGTTTTTGAAAATTAGGGTTTCTGCATAAAACCCTAGGTGATGACATCACCTTCTTTCTGAAGGATGCTAGTTAAGAAAAATCCATCAAGGAGTTTGCCTAAGGAGGGCGCATCTATTCCTTGGATTAGATATAAAAAAATCACAATTTGAAGAATTAGGGTTTCCTCATGAAACCCTAGGTCAAGGTGTCTAGGTAGCTGCAGACTAAAGTTGGAGTAGATCACCTTAGCGTAGCACACTCTCTTGAAAGATCATAAATCTTCTTTGCAAATTTTTTATTTTCTTATCATATTTTCATCCCAGGGCAAGATGACTTCCAACACTAAGCTTGATGAGAAGCTTAAGGGTGATAATAAATTCTGAGCATGGAAGTATAGAGTGATGCTCATTCTAGAAGAGAATGATCTAGAAGGTTTCGTCAAAGAAGAAGTTCCAGAACCAGAGGAAGATGTGTCCAAGGAAAAACACAAGAAGAATTTAGTCAAGGCACGGAGGATAATTGCAGATTCTATTAAGGATCACTTTATCCCTCATGTCTCATTGTTGAAGAATCCAAAGAAAATATTTGATGCCCTATCTCGATTATATGAAGGAAAGAATATCAACTGGAAGATAACATTGAGAACACATCTCAAGAGTGTGAAAATGTAGAGTTCAGAAACCATTCAATCCTACTTCACAAGGGTGTCTCAAATCAGAGAACAACTTGAAGCCATTGAAGACACAATCGAAGAAGTTGAACTGGTAGTGACTACATTGAATGGTCTCCCAATATCTTGGGAATCATTCATTCAGGGAATTCGTTGAAGAAGAAAGATAACAAGGTTTAGCAAACTATGGGAGGATTTCATTCATGAAGAATATAGATTGGCAGCAAGAGAAGAGAAACTAGGTGATGATGAAAATCAAGCTCTAGAAGCACATGCAAGAAAAGGAAAGAGAAAGAAAGAGGTTCACTCACACAAAAATTCTCAGGGGTTACAAAAGACATAAAATGTTCAAAAGGATTACTCAAATTACAGATGCTACATCTTCCAGAAGATGGGACACATTGCAATAAACTGTCCCCACTCAAAAGAACAGGTCAAAAAAGGAAATTATAAAAGACATCATGCTCATGCCGCAAAAGATGATGAGATTGATTAAAAGAGATCCAAATAAGATGATTCAAGTGAAGAATATGTATTGATATAAACTCTTACAGGAACAATTACTCATGGAAGTGATACATGGCTTATTGATAGTGGTGCTTCTAAGAACATGACATGTTACATGGATTCTTTCTCAAAATGAATTTAGAAATATTCACCTCACAAGGTGAATCTCAGTGATGACTATCAATATCCCATTAAAGGAGTAAGATAAGCTTCTTACATATTTTATTCTGGAAAACCTATGAAGATGAAGGATGTTTTGTATGTACCTAGTTTGAAGAAGAATCTCCTTTCTATCTCAGCATTGGATGAGAAAGGATTCAGAGTTGCTTTCTGTTATCACTCCAAGAAACTCTTTGGGGTTGTAGGCCAAAGATGCTTGGTAACTTAAGAATATGGTAAATTTGGTATACTTGGATCAATGGGATAACTCAGTGGCTAATGAGAAGAACAAMTTATCATGCATTCGAATGAACCAGTGCTTTTAGAAATCAATAATCAGATAGAGAAATTGGAATAGGGTATGAAGAACACTAATCTAGATAACCAAGTACATTGACATGGAGGGTCATACAAGATAGTAAGAGATCCTTTAATTCAAATTCATGAGTTAAATAAGAAGATAACATTTATTAAAAGCTGAGCTAAACTGAATCAAAGTACACAGTAATGCAACACATGAACAAATCTGACATTGGTAGCAAAAGAAGATTGTGATTCATATCAAGATAAGAGTCTAAGTACATGAGCCAAAATGTATGCAGGATTGGACCCTTAGTTCATCTCATATCTTCAGCTTTATAGCTTTACAATGAAATATTCAGATCCTAGAAGAGTGGATCAGATATGCTAAAGATAGAAATTCAAAACAATATTTACAAAAAATAGGGAAAGATCCTCAAGATGAGGTCAATTCCACATATGATGGTTTTCAAAGGTAGTAGAGTCCTTGTGCAGTGTAGACTAGCCTCCCAAGGCTGATTGATGACTCTTCTAAGAGATAAAATTCGAATTTGCTGAGTTGTGCAAAAAACCTTAATTTGTTGCCACCAAAATAGGTATCAAAACCAACTTGAATACCTCATATAACCCTTTTACATCAAAAGTGGATCTTATATCTAACTCTATAATTCAACATCTATCCATTAAAAGAGTTTTCGAGAGATTTGGTTGAGTAAAACTTCGATCTGTGCAAAAATACTCTTTCTCTAGTCAGTGACAGGTTTTAGTGGTTAACACAGCTAGATTTTGTGTCATTAACCACCGAAAGCTCTGCTTTTGGTGGTTAATAAATAGTCGTCTTGTTCTCCTAAACCACTGAAAGTTTATCTTTCACCAAAATTTCAAAATTGCAAAATTGAAATACCTTGCTGCTTCGATGAGTGTTCAAGGCCTGTTTGATGATGCTGCTCCTCCTCGTACAGAGCTGGAAAATTTAATTTGTTGTGTTGAAGACTGTGGTATATCCACCATTGTTGTAGCTAACTCTACTAGGGTTTCCAAACCTATTTGATCCTGAGTTGGAGGTTAGGATTCTTTTATCTTTAGCCTCAGAAGTCTAAGCTGCATGTACAACTTCATATTCTCTTTTATTAGCACCATGTTCCTGTCCTTGATTTTATCATGCTTTTCCTTGACATTTTGGTTAATGTTATAAAGTTCTGCATTTCTTTCAGTCAACTCTACATTTGTATTTTTAATGACTC
Organism: Picea engelmannii; assembly: GCA_009831015.1. Lineage (NCBI taxonomy): Eukaryota > Viridiplantae > Streptophyta > Pinopsida > Pinales > Pinaceae > Picea > Picea engelmannii. The sequence goes on from ML841879.1 coordinate 46,947, forward strand.
TTTCTAAAACTTCCATCTCATAGATCTGTTTTAGAATTTTATTGATTTTCTGAGTCTTGGATCCTTTAGGTTTTCTTGAAGAAGCTTTTGCTAATGGTCAACTGTGTTCACCTGGAGGAGTTGGTGAGGGAAAGTTGGGATAATCTTCTGCAACTTGCTCAGCCTGTTTGTCACCCTGTGTCTCTACTGACTCTTGCTCTGGCTCTGAGTCACTATATGGTAAGTTCATAGGATTATCTCCTTCAGCAAGATCCTTGGTCTACTCACCCTCTATGCCAAAATTTAATTTCCTTTTAGTTCTTTTTATTTTGGCAGAGGATGATTATGTTGGCTCTCTTGGAGGTGAGATAGCCCTCCTTTTTCTTTGACTGCTCTTAGGGGTGATGAACTTCTTAGCAACATAATTTTTTCCCTTATCATCCTGTTGAGGATTAGTTTGGAACTTATTCCAAAATAGGAAATAATTCCAGTCCACTTGTTTCTTCTTCAAGGATTCTTTAACAATGAGTGTAATCAACCTTGACCTGTCTTGCCATTTTTGTGAGAGATTTGTGTAGGTAGAAAGGCAAATTGATGGGAGACCTGCCTGTGAAATGGTTCAATAGCTTGAAGTGGTAAAACATAACCATGTTGTACCTTCCCTCACAGGTGATGTATGCAAAGATTGCCTTCAAAAGAGCTTGCCATTTAGGCTCAAGAAAGGACATTGGTATGTATTTCTTCCATATGAGATCCTTGTGCTGAGGCTGTAAGTAGGATCTGAACTCAATGTTTACAGGCACAGTGGTCTTAAACCAACAGTCCCCTATTCTTGGGAGGCTAGTAACCTCTGTAATGGCTGCCTCATCAACCACAAATTTCTCCTTGCCAATAGTAGCTGTCCTTCCATCATATGATAAGACAAATGCTTCAGAAAGCTATTGGTGAAAGTCTGCAAGTTTTTCATAATAGGAAAAGACACCAATCTGTCTAAAAAAGTCGGCCACCTCTGGGTGTGCCTCTAGATACCACGTTCCATCTAACTCATACCTGAGGGTTGGCCTAACTTTCGACATCTGATGAGTTTGTTGACCTGTCCCTGCAATTTAGGAAAAATCTACGAGCTAGGGGGACAAACACCTAAAGTTTAGGATGAACTAAGAGTGTATGTCGAGGTAAAATACACAAAACAGGGTGAGTCAGAGTTTGATTTGCATAAACCTAATCTTCAACAGATTTTAATCAACAGTAAATGCTGGATATTAGCCGAGAATTTCAAATTTAGGTAGGAGATATAATTGAACTGAAACAATGAGAGATTCTAAAGACTACCTGATGACTCGAGCTTTTCTTCGAATTGGATGATAGATGGCTTGATGACCAGCAACATAACTCGAGCTTCACTTGGCAACAACGATAATTGATTTCAGCGTATGAGTTGGTTAATGAAAACACGAGATTATAGCTAATACACATAGTTTCGGATTTGGTTTGTATATGAATGGATTTGAAATGGTGATTAACTGGAGTTATTATGAACCTATCCCCTTGGGACTTGAAGTAATGATAAACCATGTGACTAATCAATACAGTTAGCTGAGAATCAAACTCCTAAAATTCCGTGTTATGCCGAGCCTTCATATGAAATGACAAATGGTGGTTAAAAAGAACAACAGAGCATCAATATCCCAATAAGATGTAATAATAACATCCTACCTCACCAAATTGATCGAGTTTCGATGGTTATGTCTTCATGATTACGCCAACTGACATCTAGCTCGTGCGAAAGCACGTGCTTTTCTTTTTGCACGTTGAAAGCTTTTCGGTAGTTAACTAGGCCTTTATTTTTGCCTCTTAACTACCGAAAACCACGACTTTTGGTGGTTAATGAGTGCTTTTCAGGCCCACCTAAACCACCGAAACCTGAGATTCTTGCTTTTGCTTGACAAAACCAAATCAAATGTTTTTTCCAAGTTTATTTAGAAAAAATAGACTCTCTAACAAGCCTAAAAAGATTTAGAAATAAATTTTTGGGCTTCTCCCTATCACCTCAAAATAACAATTTTGACTGTGCTAGTTTAGGAGATAACACTTTCATTGATGGTGAAGTTCTCATGTGGCCAAGAGGAAAATCTATTGATGATGTTGTAGTGATTGGTGTTCAAGAAGGAGGTATATACAAGTTAACGGGAAATTCATATTCAACATTAGTACACAACACAATTACTCCAAGTGAGCTATGGCATAGAATATTTGTTCACATACATTACAAAGCACTACTGATCCTGAGAAAGATGGTGATAGGTTTTCCCGAAATCCAAGTGAACGATGAAGGAATATGCAGGGGATGTGCACAAAGCAAGTACACGAAGAAACCATTTCCAAGCAGTGATAGAAAAGCCAAAGGAGCCTTGGACATTGTACATTCAGACGTGTGTGGACCAATATCATCCACTTCACTTATCGGGTATGTATATTATGTTTCATTTATTGATGATTTCTCACGTAAAAATTGGATTAACTTTTTGAAAGATAAAAGTGAAGTATTCAATAAGTTCAAAGAATTCAAAGCCTTGTTGAAAACCTTTCTAAAAAGAAGATAAAGATTTTGAGATCAAATAATGGAGGAGAATTCACATCAGATGAATTCAAGTCATTTTGCAATGGAGTTGGGATTAAGATGGATCTCTCTACTCCCTACAATACTCACCAGAATGGTGTGGCATAAAGAAAGATCCGAACAATCATGGAAGTAGTGAAGGCCATGATTCATGATTCATGATTCATGATCAAGACTTACCGATGCATCCATGGGCATAAGTAGCCAAGACCACTGTATATGTGAAAAATATAATTCCCCACCATACACTTGGGAACAAGACATCATAAGAAATGTTTACATTTGAAAATCCTGAGGTTATCCACCTAAGAATATTTGGATGTCTAGTATATGTGAAATTCCCAAGGACAAGAGATCGAAGTTGGACATTTCAGGCAAGAAGGGTATATTTTTTGGATATAGTAAGACATCGAAGGCATACATAGTCCACATCCCTGGTCACCGTAAAATTGATACTAGAAGATATGTCACCTTTTATGAGAATGTGACTTTTAGTAGATCGAGACAAAATCATTCAGATGAGGTCCATGATGAGGAACCTGAAGCTCCTAGAGTTGAGATACAAATGTGGGCAATGATGTTGTACTAGAAGTTCATGATATGGAAGAACCACAGAGACCTATAGATTCATCCTGAGAGATGAATACAAAGAAGAGAATACCATCTTGGGCCCGAGAAATTATTCAGGATGTAGAGAAGTATGGTGCTCCAAATGGATCCTTTAGAGAAAGAAAGAGACCATGAACATACTCTACTTACATGGCATTTCTAAGTGACATTATTGATGCCAAGCCTACTTGTTATGAAGAGGCTACATAGAAGAAAAAATGGAAGGATTCCATGTTTGAAGAGTACCAATCCATTGTAAAGAGTGATGTTTAGGATGTGGTTCCAAGACTGAAAGAGAAGACAATGATAAGTCCCAAGTGGATTTATAAGATGAATAATTCAACAATTGGCAGTGTTGATAAGTACAAGGTAAGGTTTGTGTCACATGGTTTCTCCCAGAAAGAAGGAATATATTACGAGGAGAGATTTTCTCCTATGGTGAGATACACTTAAATTAGAGATATACTTGCGATAGATGTAGTAATGAAGTGGAAGGTACACCAGATGGACGTGAAGAAAACTTTTATAAATGGTGTAATAGAAGAGGAAGTGTATGTGGAGCAGCCACAAGGTTTCGAGACACATGAAAATCAGATAGATGTGTGCAAATTGAAGAAATATTTGTATGGATTAAAGAAAGCACCCAGGTCATGGTACGGTAGAATTGACAGTTTGATGATGAGCTTGGGATTTACCAAGAGTAAAGTAGATTTCAACCTATACTACAAGGTTGTATATGGTGGACCAATGATATTACTGTTATATGTGGATGACGTGTTTCTAACACGAGATGAGAAGCTCAACACTAAAAGTAAGAGGAAGCTTGCTACAAAATTCGAGATGAAAGACATGGGTATGATGCATTATTTCTTAGGTCTAGAGGTATGGCAGAGACCGAGTTAGATTTTACTTAACCAAGGAAAATATACTGTAGATATTTTGAAGAGATTAAGAATGATGGATTGTAAATCCATGCCTACATCGATGGTGATGAATATGAAGTTATTGAGTGATACATCTTTAGAGACAGTGGATGCCACCATGTATAGACAGATGATTGGTTCATTGATGTACTTAATGAACACAAGGCCAAATATATGTTTTGCGGTGAACACATTGGGTCAGTATATGGTCAAACCTAGAGGTGTTCACTTGATTGCAACAAAACATGTGATGAGGTACCTAAAAGGTACAATTGACTATGGAATCAGATATGTTTCAGATTGTGAGATAAGCCCGCAAGGCTATACTGATTCTGATTGGGCTGGTAGTGTCGCAGACCATAAGAGTACATTTGGATGTTACTTCAGTTTGGTATTAGCTATGATCTCATGGTTTAGCAAGAACTAGACTAGTGTGGTGCTCAGTACGACTAAGACATAGTATATAACAACGTGTTCAACTAGAAACGAAGTAGTGTGGCTTTGAAAGTTGCTTGCAGGATTGTTTGAGCTGGAGTTAGAGTATACTTGTATCTGGTGTGACAACTAGAGTTCTGTGAAGTTGTCAGAGAACCTGATGTTTCATGACAAGTCCAATCATATCAATATCAAGTACCATTATATTAGAGATATGGTGCAGAAGGGAGCAGTGAAGCTCTAGTATGTCACTATAGATGAGTAGATAGCAGACGTGTTTTCCAAGCATCTGTCAAGAGTGAAGTTTGTGTACTTCATGGACATGCTTGGTGTGGTCCAGAAGGAATTCCCTAGTAAGAGGGATTGATGAGCTACATATGCATTCCAGGGCAACAACATTAGAGTGTGGCAATAGTAGCAGGTATTCATTCATGAGAACATTACTGACTATGGCACCAGTCAACATGACCTCACACAAGGTCAACAAATGCCAAGCAATCAACGCTGGCGAGTTTCCTAGCTTTTCAAGCTGGAGGGACAACCTGTGTGGTTGGAGGTGTTTCCTAGCCTTGGGATAGATGGGTAGTGTGTGTGCACTACATTTCCTAATCCCGGTGATTATATTCCTAGTCACTATGGACCGGTTCCCTAGTGTGCCAACCAGAGGTTACTAGTTTTGTATGAACTAGATGCCAAATTTGGTGTGAGCTAGCAAGGTTACTAGTTCTGTATGAACTAGATGGCAGATTTTGTGTGAGTTGGCGAGTTTCCTAGTTTTGTAAGAACTAGCTAAATCCCCGTGATTACATAAAGCACGAAAGGATGATGAGAACCTGGATGCATGATGTGGTTAAAAAAATTCTTCAATATAGATTTCTGGAAAGTCAACAAGTCAATGGTCAAGTGTACATAAGTGTAGAAGCAGTCATGACAATAGTGCCAAAAGAATACCTTCCTTTCTAAGAGGGAGTGTTAAAGTTTGAGTAGCTTCAGAAGATATTCTTATTGTATCTGTATTGTATTAGACCAATTAAAAACACTAAAGAATAATATTATGTTGTATTTGTAAAGTTGGCCCTATTTTGCCTTTGTAAAATTCAAATGTAAATTAGAAAGTGTCAATTGTACAAGTCGGCCCTGACCTAATTACAAGGTGACTCAACTTATATTTATAAGAGGCTAGGCACCTCATTTGAAGGACTTACACAACACAAGTTCTCTCTCTCAAGGAAAAGTGCAAAAGTCTTAGGAGGGGACACAACTACAGAGTAAGGTTGTTTTCGTGGAGGGTTTTGGTTATGTTTTGGAGGTATATCTTGGTGTAGTGGTGTGCTACCCTATTCTGGTAAGGGTTTATGGTCTATCTTCTGGTTATCTTTTATTTTGTGAGATCTCTCTTGGAGAGAGACATTGTACTTGTTGAAAAATCTATATTGAAGAAGCTTTGTTGGGTTTTCTCCCCCAAGAGGGTTTCCCAAGATAAATATTTTGTATACCATGGATGTCTTTCTTTCAGTGATATTTATGTATGCAGTTATTGTTCTAATTGTTAAAATTTAAAGAATATTGAATACACTTAACTGCTTAAGCGGAATTTTAACAAAATTGACTTTGTTATGCTAACTGTAATTTCCCACAACTTTATTAATTAATTGGACTTAATAAAGTTTAATGAGCAATCAAATTGATAGAAATGGAGAATAAACAACAATAAAAGAAGACAAATAACAAAAAGTTGTTAATGGAGTTCACCCCTCATGGGCTATGTCTCCAGGTCCACTTCAAGTGAGCAATCAATCCATTAGAAAGAAGGATAATACATGAAAATGGCCTTGTTACATAAAAAAATGAGTTGAACCTACAAATATTTGTCTGTAGAAATATTCTAGGAAGACAAGAGCACCTCTGGAAACTTCCTTTGGTTTTTTCCTGCAATTAAAAAGGCTATATGGTCTTTATTCTCCAAAAACTGTTGCAAAAATAAGATTATAAGCAATTATGGGCATCACATTTCACAAGCGTTCCTTCTGGTGTAGTGGTAAGCCATAAGTTTTATATGGGTAGGGTCGTAGGTATGACTCATTCAGTTACATATTTTGTGCCACCTTATCGACTTTAACATGATTTTTGGGATTTAATTTGACTTTACATGATTTTTGGGATTGACGTTGACTTTACATGATTTTTGGGATGTGAAATTAATTAAAGAGTGGCCATGTGAACCTAATACAATTAACCCAAATAATTATGGATAAACTGGATTAATTAAACCAGCTTTTCCATGCAGTGCTCCACCGCCACACAAGAGATAAGACCAAGTGCCATGTAGACTTTCTAGAAGGTCCACATGGCAACATCCAATTGGTCAATGTGGTGCCATGTGTCAAGTTTTTAGCCTACCACATGTCTATCTTCCATGTATCATCTTGACACGTGTCTACCTATGAGTGTGCCAAGTGTCAACCTCTACCCCTGTTTTTTATTCAACTTCTAAAGGCCATAAATTTTGCATATAGTGTCCATTTGAGCCCGTTCAAGTTGCGTTGGAAAGATCTTGATGAGCTCTTCAACATGAAGACATTTCATTAGATTTTGAGACCATAAATTTTGGATAAGTTGTGGGAATCCTCCTGGATCAATCCTTCCCACTAAGAAGCTTTTGGACCACCAAAATTTTGATTTCATTCAAAAAGTAAGTGAGGGTACACCTCCCTCACTTTTCCAATTTTCATCCATCGTTCTTTACTTGGATGCATTCCTTTTATACCCACACAAAGATATTCCACATTACCTCTTCGCAAATTCCTAATCCTTATGTCAAGAATAACATCCTCCTGCAACTCATCGAGATATTCAAGAGCAAAATCATCAATTGAAGGAACTGAAACATTCTCACCTTGATCCATAATCATAAGACGTTCATATAATTTCAAGTTTTCAATATTCACTACTAAATACATTTGCATATATGGAGGTAAATCTAATAGAAAAGAATTGTCACCAATATTTTCCAAAATTGTAAATGGACCATACCTAATTGGCTTGAACTTTTCACTGTTAGGAAAATATACTTCCATGCTAAACCTAATAGAAGAGAGGAAGATAGATTTAAACAAGAAAGTAAATGACAAAGTAATCACACAAAACATAGAGATTTTACCTTGGAAACACAAATGAGAAAACCAACATTCCTTGAGCATCTTTCTCTCTTGTTGTATTATTCATTTAGAATAAAAGGTTACCTACCTAACCTTGGTCTACACCTAAGACATAATTGACATCATACCCTCTTTCTTTTCACAAGAACAACCCTGGAGTCAATTTGACTTACATATACATGACCAACAACCTATTGTTAAAGATTATCATGAATATCAAAATATTATTGATTACCGATTAGATTTTATAGCATTAAACCATGCCTTATTTATAGGCTCTATAGTAGGAAAAACGTTAAAGAAAGGTTCCCAAAAATGGTTACAGATCCACGCAGATCATTGGCTACAAATCCTACCAATCTCAAAATTCTGTTACAGTCAACTATTGGTTGGATTACTAGTATACCACTAGTTGACCTTCATTTGGTCTTCAGTCCGTTTCCACATGACCTCTTGTCAGTTGATCTCTTTGACTGGCTGTAGATTACTTCAAAATTGACTTTGTCCAGTCAAACAATTTGACCTTCGACTTTCACTTCCAATTGATCCACCTCAACTAGAATTTCATTGCAAAGAATATATGTTGGCATAGGGGCAGACCCAGGGTTCAATGCTACAATAGTGCACCAACAAAACCCTAAATACCAACCCTTTTGACAACACCTGCGAAGCAGATGAAGTCTCACCCGAGGTAGAGGAAGGGGGGGTTGTAGGATTCAAGTGTCTACAACCTAGCTGGGACACAGATATGTGATTACAACAATCAATCACACAAAGCAACCACAACACAGGATATACATGGTTCACCCCCAGTGTGGGGATACGTTCACCAAATCTTCTCCTCTTTTATTATCTTCTTCCAATCTTCTTATATGCACATAACCACAAAGCCAACTCTGCATAGGACATGAGATCTGTGCGGACCTCACCAGATCCTCCTTCCTTGAGCTAGGTCCAAGCACCAAGCCTTACATGATCCCTTACAATCACTTGCACTTAGCTCTATAAGTTCTCAACACACATTATGCACAAAGCATTTACAACTATTCACACTTAGCACATAGGTTTACAACTAACTTCTTCTTACATTTCCTAGCTACTTAGTTATACATTACAAAAGGGGCCTAATGTTAGGGTCCTAACCTGCACATAGGTAGAACAATATATTCGGGTGTTATAAAGGTCAATATTAATAAGTCCTTTCAATAAAATAGAATAAGGCAGATGCAAGAAGACCTAATAGAAGCTTCCACTTCTAGAAGGATCTTCCTTTAGATGCTTCTTTTTAGTATAAATAGGAGTCGAGGGTATGAGAACCCTAGCTTGGAGATTATTGTAATAGAGCTCTGCTCAACTGGAGGTTGCCCCCTCGAAGAGGCCTGTGAACATTGCTTTCAGATTCAAAGTGCTATTTCTGTTGTTATTCTTATATCATTTCAGTGTTATTGTGGTGAATGTTCTGGTTATATTCTTGTTATTCTGCCATTACTAGCATTTTATTTCTGTTCTGCATACATTTTATATCTGGTATATTACAAGTGGTATCAGATCACTTTCCTCGGCAGAAAGTGTGGGTTAATTTTTTTTCAGGGTAGAGACGTATTCCGACGTCTTTAAGCCACAGATATATGTTGTTACACGCATAAACCCACGGTTGAGGGATTCATACACATAGGAAATACAAGTGGTACTTAAGCGCACATCTGTTGGCCACCCTTGTAACCCATTTTGGTACCCCTTTGAGTGGTAGTGCATTAGACAACACCTGTGTACAGATTGTCCTAGATTACCTGAAGCCCTCTTTAGATAAACCGATCGGTTGCCTGACTGCTATAGTGTCACCAAGAACAACACTCGGGAAGATACTCTCTAGTACCTGGGTAGTCGGGTAGTACAGCTAAGGGTACAGTCTATCCTCCTTAGTTAGTGCCCTGAGATATTGGGCCAAGTACTACTGTTGGACCCCACACGTATATCAGAGAGCTATAACACAGGGCAAACCCTTCTCTGTAGAACCCTTGAATACCTAACCCTTGGGAACAGAACATAAACAAATTAAAACAGATAAGATCTATTGCTGCGCAACTGTGTTCAAGTTGCCAAGTAAATACACATTTCTTTCTGGTTAAGCATTTGGGGATTTCCTCTCTGTAGTATTCTTCAGACTGGAGTATAACTCTATAAAAAGAAAAAAAAAAATTAAAAATTTCACCATTATTTCAGACCTATTCCATTGGATTCATCTCTTTTCCCTTATCACATTCATCCATATCATTTTTTTGGAAAAAATATTTTACCCTGCCCGCCCCTTTTCAGTTCCCCCATCCTCATGGCCCATACTCATAGCCAAGACTTGGAAGCTCGCTTCAACACCTTGCAATCGGGTCTCATTGAGACCCAACAAGAAGTGAAACAACTCAGTGCCAATGTTTCCTCCATCAATACAACCATGCAGTCGTCAATGGGAAAAATCAAACAAGACCTCACCACCCAACTTGAATCAGTCTTTTCGGCACTCTGCACCAAACTTCATATCCCTACAGATAACCCTTCCTCTTCCTCACCCCCACATACTGAAGGTGACCATTCCTCTCATTCCCATACCTTGCAGAACCATCACTTTCAACATGACCTACGCCTTCCACGGGTGGATGTGACCAAATTTGATGGCTC